>OY744497.1:9154250-9294518 GCA_963556185.1 Pseudopediastrum boryanum | reverse complement strand
GGGATGCGGGGGGGCTTGGGGGGGGGGGGGGGGGCGGGTCGACCGTGTCAAGGAGAGGGGCAGAGGTCACAAGAGCTGTCACGGGGGAGATGTGAAGATAAGTAGAGGGGCAGTTATCCTGATGTCCGCCAATGAATGTTTACTTGTTTGTTTTTGGCCTGCTTTGACGATTGCTAGCCGCTTGTCTGTCAGCATGTCTACTGAAACGGCTGGCATTACGGTAGGCTCATAGGACATACACCAAACCCCACTTGATTTCAATATCTGCTCTGTTGTTATCACATATGCCTTTTCAGTAACATTTCAAAGGGCTTATTCAATGGAGCAGGTATGCAGTCAAAGGTGATAAACAGTAAAGTAGTATTCTAACTCAAAACCATAAACCCTTAACCCTTAAGACCCTTTATGATTAGGGTTTTCAGTACCTCTGATGCAGCCAGGATTCATAAAATAGAATAATGGGATAACAAGTAATAACCCTGAATACGTTCTGCTTGAGAAATGAGGGTGGAGGGTAACCAAGCAGACCTCTATACCCTTCTTTGTGCATTCTCTGATGCCCTTCTACTGCTGCCCCCCCCCCCTCCCCCCCTCTAGGCCTCTGTGTTGCGTCGTGCTCGTGATGTGGCCTCCGGCATGTCTCACCTCCACACTCGCAACATCTGCCACGGTGACCTCAAGTGTGAGAATGTACTGCTCAGGAGTGACACTAGTGACCCAGATGGAGTGACGGCCAAGGTGGCGGACTTTGGTCTCAGCAGGGCACTTGCGGCGGGCCAAAGTCACCTGAGCACGAGGTGCTACGGCACTGTGACTCACATGCCACCTGAGCTGCTGAGTAGTGGGAAGCTGACTGTGGCGGCTGATGTGTACTCCTTTGGGATTATGTGTAAGTTGGGGAGGGGGCCCGGGAGGGGGGGGGGAGCAGGTTTAAGGTTTAAGCTATGGGTTTATCAATTATCAATGATAACACAAGGTCACTGATTTGTACACCCTTGGTATTATCCGAAAGAGGGGGGTGATGGGTGGGGGGAAACAGGGTTTACCATACTATCCTCAGTTGCCTCTCCCTTAGCGATGCGAGTGGAACTGCGCCGGAGGTTCTGCCTGCCGCAGTTGCCCAACCAGCTCAGCGTAGCTGTTCCTCTTTTCCTTGGGGGGAGGGGTGAGAAAAGAACTGGTTTTAACGGGAAGCAGGCAGGGTCTAGGCTATGGCTGGAGTATGCTACATGTATATGTGTAATTACTTGCCTAAAAGTTCGCCCAACCATAGGAAAGGGCCCTGTAGCTTGCACCTCTTGCACCGGTCGCTGCTGATTGGTTCCACCAGCCTCATGTGCACTCCACTGAACCCTTAAACCCTACAATCTGGGTAATAAAATGTGCAGGCTACAGTCTGTCAAGCAGCTGCTGCATTCAGTAGCAGGACCCACCTCACATGTGAAGGTAATGGTCACAATTTTTGTCTTTCTGTGCTGCTGCTGCTGCTGCAGTGTGGATTTTGGGTTCATTAAAGCAGCTGCTGCGGCATATAGTAGCAGGATTGACTTTGTAATTTGAACAGTTGGTCCACGCCTCGTGTCATCTGGCCTTTCTGTGTTGCTGCTGCTGGTGTTGTAGTGTGGGAGTTGGTGTCTTGCAGTCGTCCCTTTGATGGCAAGCATCATGGTGAGATCATACACCAGGTGGTCACACAGAACCTCAGACCTGGACCATGGCCCCCGGGGACACCACAGGTAAGGGAGGGCGGTGGATTTAGGGGCCCGAAATGTATTAGGGTTTAAGGTCTTAAAATTAGGGTTTAGGGGTTCAGTTTGGGCTGAGAAGCCAGGCCTGTATTATGGCCACCAGGGACACCACAGGTGAGGGGGGGGGGTAGGGGTCTAGAACTAGGGTTTAGGTTCCCGAGAATAGGGTTTAAGATTTCACCTTGGGCTCAGAACCCAGGCCTCTACCATGGCCCCTGGGGACACCACAGGTGAGGGGGGCAAGGGGGGGGGGGGTGAGCGGGGAAGAGGAAGGACTAGGGAGTCACTATTAGGGTTTAAGGTTTTGAAATTAGGGTTTAGGGGTTCACCTTGGGCTGAGGACAGGCCTGGATTACGGCCACCAGGGACACCACAGGTGAGAAGGGGGGGGGGTTAGGGGCCCGATTTTAGGGTTTCAGGTTTTGAAGTTAGGGTTTAGGGGTTCACCTTGGGCTGAGGACCCGCCAGGCCTGGATCTTGGTCCCAGAAATGCCACAGATGAGGGGCATGTAGGGGCTTGATATTAGGGTTAGAGGTTTTGTAGAGTAGGGTCTAGGGATTCGCCTGAGCTGAGGTTAGGATCTTGGATCTTGGCCCCCAGGGACACGACCTGAGACGGTGAGGGGCTGCGGATTGCGCTTTTGAGAGATAAGGTTTTGGGGCTTCAGTCAGGCTCAGAACCCAGGCCTGGACCATGGGGCCGGGGGATACCACAGGCGAGTGGGTAGGGTCGTCGGAACAGGGTTTAGGGGTGTCCCTTGTGCTGAGAACCCTAGGGTGCCGACACAGGCCCCAGATAGGGGCACCACAGATGAGGGCTCCGAATGGGGCTCAGGCGTGGTTGTACAATCAGGGGTGTTTTGGCCTTACAAGGCCTTGAAAGATCCAGCACCACATGTGTGGGGTTGGGAAGTGTGGACTGAGGTTTGGGCTTAGGTTCGAGTAGTTGTGAAGGTGAGGACTTAGGGGTACGTGTTACGCTCAAAAGCCCAAAGTAAACCAATATGACAGGGACGGCCCGGGCTTGGTGCTGTTGTCTTTTTTGGGGTGGGGTGGGGGGGGCAAAGCGTGCCAGGACTTGTGAATGTACACGAATGCCTATGAGTACGCCCAAAGCGTAGGAAACAAGCCTTGTCGGCCCCATTTTGCGGCCCCGCTAGCAAATCACTGTATGTGTCATGTGTGTCACAGGAGTACGTCCTTATTGCTGAGGCCTGTTGGTCTCGTGGTCTGGAGGAGCGCCCCACCATGGACAATGTTCTCAAGACGCTGGAAGCACTGCTGCTGCTGGTGGAGGGACAGGAGAAGAACCAGCAGGGTTAGGTGTAGGTGAGAGCGGGGCTTCATGGTCATCAGAGACATGGCACATCTTGTGTTTGGAGAAGAAATGAAAGAGCTATGTGCAGGAATATGTGAGAAATGTGTGCTGCGGTTGTGTCTGCAGGCCTAGGGGCTTAAGTGATACTAGGGCCCTAGATCTGCTTTGCCATTGTGCTCCTTGAGGGGGGGAGTGGTACGCAAACATAAGCGCGGGGTCTTGAATGAAGGAAGGAGCAACACACATTTGCTTGAACAAGAAGAAGGAGAAGAAGAAGAAGAGCTACGTCGTGCACTACTATGTTGAAAGTCGAATGGTAGAGGCGATGAGGCCAGGTCCCCTGACCTCAGTTGCCTCTCCCTAAACTTACGCAGGCTGGGACTGTGGGAGAGTCTCCGCCTCAGCCTCAGTTACTCAACTAGCCTGGCGTAGTTCTTCTTCTTTCTTCTGTTGAAAGTCGTTCATGTACATAAGCAGGAGGGCATGCGCCATGAAGGAGCCTTTGGCGACCTCATATGACCCTCAAGTGCGTTCATGAGGGCAGGTTGCAGCTGGAAAAAGGCAACACAGAAGTATTGATGCCCTTCAGCTCTGGTTGACGCCCTGGTAATAATGCAGGCGCCCATGTATGGCAGTCGAAGTGATTGCAGGGATAGCATGGTTTGGATTACATGGATGTGTATTGTCAACTATATTTTGTGAGCAGCCTAAAAATAGCTTTTGACATGTATGGCAGTCGAAGTGATTGCAGGGATTGCAAGACATGGATTACAAGGATGAACATACATAACGCACTTGATTGTTGATATAGTGATATCAAGCGACAATATCCAACTCACTCACTGTTGTGGCCCAGCAGTGAGTAATAATCTAGCACCCAATAAGTTACACTCAATTACATCATTGGCACTCCCGCGCCGCTGCAGCAGATGGGCTGTAAGGTAGTGGTGAGGAATCGATTGAAGTGCCTTTGGTCCAATTATAGGGTTCCAAGATTAGTCAATTATGTTGACTAGTACTGCGGGCCACTGCACTAGTATGTATCATCATTGCCTGGCTTTATTTGTAATAGTTGACCGCCACTCATTGATGGAGCTTCAGTACGTTGAGTAGGGAAAGAGGGTTTGACCCATGTGTGTTTGGTCTTTTCGACCTAGCTGCCTTGGTGCAGCCACACCTTAAATTTTTGTTTGTTTCAATGAAGGTGCAGGGTGGGACCGGCCAGTAGTGTATAATTGTTTCTGCTGCACAGCTGTTGATAACTATCTCATGCCAGTCGCCTTCAGGCACCTGCAACGCCAGGGTCTTACAGTGCTCCTTTTAGGGTTTAAGGGCACTTAGGTTTTAAGGGTTTAAGGGAGCTTGGGGTTTAAGGGATAAGGGAGCCTAGGGTTTTAAGGGTTTAAGGATTTAAGGAAGCCTTGAATTGTGCATACGTGCTGTGTGTGCTTGCATTACATAAGCAATGGCATGTATGGCAGGAATGGCCTGTTACATATATGGCACGCGCCATGTCAATCATCCCCAGTAAAGCATGCATGTTTCCTGCTGCTCTTCAAGCATGCACTGGTACGTCGGCTGGGCACTACAAGACCAGGGGAAGAAACTAGTTGCGGGGAGGGCAGTACATGATGTGGCTGAATAGGGATCGAATGTGGGATCACAAGGGGGTAGACTGTAAGGGCCATCTTTGCCATTTGCTCTTGGGGTACATTGTATGTTTAATTGAGGCAGATGCCCACTGGGGGGGCCTGAGGGGGCCTTGGGGGGGGGTACCCGCAGGCACATGGCTGAGATTTAGGAGGGTGGGGTGCTTCGAACAGCATGCATGACTCATAGTATGGCTGGTGCGGACATGTAAAGCTCCCAATGCTGCCAGCCCCTGAGATGCTCAGATTACGAAGATGCTCTGCTTACATGCACATTTGATTTGCTCTAGCCACATTGACCAAATGATGCTGGCTGCATGGTTTTTGTGTAAAAGCTCCCGCTGGGTTCATATGGGCGTTTGGTGCATTATACGTCATCCAGCGACAGGTACACGCCAGATTTGTGATGCTGCCCAATGTTCGCATTTTACCGTGGTGGCACCATTTTGCACAGCATTGCCCGCAAAGCGTAACTTGGGGATTTACCTACGGCTGCCATATGTGCTGGCACTTAGTTAACGTGTCACTGTTATTGTGGCTACTGCTTGTGTTAAATACAAACTTGGGTTGCTCTCCTCTTGTTCCCTTGAAGCCGATAATGCTTATTTGATCACCTGCTGAGTTTGCCTTGTCTCGTCTGTGTCCTAGTCTAAGTCCGACAGGAGATTTTCAGCCTCAAGGTGGCACTTTGTTCCTCCATGTAATTTGCATGTACACCTGATCACTCCAGCACTCAGTTGCTTTGTTGGAACTTATGCATGACTCAGATCTCCCATGGCATGCCTGGGGTGTAATTGGGATGTAATTGGGATGGCATACCTGGGAAGTACTGCCTACCCTCTTTACTAAGCTGCAGGCCGTAGCTATGTTAATCTCCCAGTGGGTGACATACATCGTTGCCTTGTGCCTTCTTAAGGGTGGTAGATGCGGTAGTCCATCGCCTGGCTCGGCGGGAGTGCACGCTGACCATGTGAGGCCTTGCCTTGGATGAGCTGAGCTGCCCTGCTTATGCTTAATGAAGAGAGGCAGTACTACTATCACGTAAGGCGGCATGCTGTATGTTGGAGTTAAGTTGCAGTAGTGCTGTATTGCAGTGACTCATGCCAGCGTGGCTCCTTAATAGTCTGGCAGCAGGGACCAGCAGGTTGGAACATCCGTGCTTGTGTTAAAGAACCTTTGCAAGGGAAGTATCCTTAGTAAATCCTTAGATGCCTGTAAGAATGTGGTATGAGTCTTATGCCTAGGGTAAGTGATGGGGCTGGTCGGTATGTATGTGTCGGTCCCTACCCCCGCTCCACCTCCCCGTTCCTTCCTCCTTCCCCCCGCCTCCCCCCTCCCTCCGCCCTCCCTCCTCCCTCTTTCCTCCTCCCTTTCCCCTGCCCTTACCCCTCCCCCCTCCCTCCCCCCTTCCTTCTCCCCCTGCCCTGGCCTTCCCCCCTCCCCCCGACCTTCCCCCTCCCCCTGCCCCCCCCCTGCTTAGCCAGGGACGCGACAGCATGCACCTTAGTGGTGATGGGGTGCATACCTCCCTTCCAAACAAGGATAGTGTCTGAAAGGTTTTAGGATTTTAGGGTCTAGTTTTAGGGTTTAGGGCACTGAAACCCCATCGGAAGGATGGGGTTTATACTTCTTCTAGTTATGGGAAGGGTGGACGCAGAAAAGCATGGACTAGATGCCACGCACCCTGGACCCACAAAGCATGGGACTGTCCAGTCAGATTTAGTAGTCGCTGGTGGGAGGAGGAATGCGTGAAAGGTAACTTAGGTACCATATGCTGGGTTGGACTGATGTTGTAGGTGATGACACCATCTTGGTTAGTTGGTGATGAGCTCATTCCTATCAGGTTTGCCCTGTTGTGATGATCCTTCACCAACTGCCAATGAAGCATCTACAACACAGATGTATGTCAGGGGGACTAACGATGGGAACAGGATCCTTCATAGCCTTGTGACTAGTAACGTTGGAGCTAGTTATGCAGGCGGGGTCTGCTGTCCTCACTATGGCACAGCCAAATGTACCAGCGAGTAGGCAGCCCCGTTCCTGCATGGTTGCATATGACCACCTGCGGGTGCTGTGGTGAAGCAACATGCTTACCGAATTAGACAATGCCCAAGAGTGTGCAGAGCTTCGTACAGATACATACACTCCTTTGCACTGCGTTTGCATTCTCTGCACACCCCACTACTCCATTGTCTGCCTTCTATATGTCCATAGTGTGTGCGTCATAGTAATTGGTGTTGGCTGTGTTTGGAGATGTAAAAGTTGTCCTGTTAATAGCCAGCAGTTTATGCAATTGGGGGAGTATTGCAGATCTCTTGAAAAAACAAACAACCAAGGTAAGTGGAGCTAGAAGCTGTGGCTGCACACCAGACACTCAGCTTCAGGAAGGTCCTCAGGATCCGTCACGTTCCACCACAGCTCCCCCTTCTGGTAGCAGTCTGAATCTAATGCAGAATAGCATAGGACCCTTATGGTAGGGGGGGAACGCAAAACGCGTGCTAGTACCGCCTATTCCTTAAAACTACGTTGGGCTAACGCCCGGCGTCGTGTCCACTCACTCACCCATAGGACCCTAGGACTTGGCTTGCTGGGAAGGTGGATGGTCGGAGGTCCCTGAGGTGCATCTGCTGCTAGTAGCTACCGGGTACCTTTGTGGGTTGCTGTTTACGTTGCTGCTTGAGACGACATGTCTTTTTTTGCAACACGGAGACCCGTGTGCCATTAAGTGCCGGCAGCTAGGTCCCGTGTTTTTAGGGCAACGACATCAGATGTTTCAGTAATGGAATAGAACTTGGAAGCGGTGATTCAGAGCTCTTCACGTAGCGTTTTCCTCTCCGTTCTGTGACCTGCACAGCACAACTCTTGTTCTCAAGTAAAGGAGGCTGACGCAGACTGCAGGATAGTAAGGCTGAAGCCTGATTGGTAAGTAGGTTTGAACAGACATACATATTTTTGTGCCGTGCGGCATTAGCAGCCGCAGGCTTGTCTTTGGTGATGCCCTGTGGGCCCTGTCTGACTAGCTTGGCACTCGGTGCGGTTCCTTGTATTATAGGCTGGTTGTTCAAAAGTGCAAGCATATGCACCAACTTTGCATCTTTGGTTCAGCAGCTGCATATGTGTGAAACAATGACTTGAAGGATCAGGAAGATACAGGGAGGGGGGGGAGGCTAGTACTGACTCGTCCATAATCCCACGCAGGGCTAACCCCGGCCTCCACTGACTCACTCCCTCGCCAGCTGGCAATGAACGTACCCTAGCTGGGGTTTAAGGTTCCTGTTAGACTGCATGGTTGGCACTAGCCTAAAGGCCGAGGCATGGAGGGCAATCATCGCCATGCTAGTGCATTGAATGCTATACTTAGCTGATGTTGCATCTTGGATAATTGGTGGAACTCACGGCCATCGTCCTCATCCAGGTTTGTCCTGTTGTGATGATCTTCCACCAACTGCCAATGAAGCATCTACAGCACATATGTGTGTGGTGGGACTAATGCTGGTCACATTTCAGCCTTCCAACCTTGCTTGCTGTGGACAAGCCGGTTGCTTATCTCCTGTACATAGTTGGTCAGAGTAGCTGTTTGTGGCTGGTCATCCTTGGAGATCTGTTGTCTGCTGGCAGTGGTGCATGTATTTGGGGAAACACTGTGGACATCTTGGGAGACACCAAAAGCATTGATTTCTTTGTGACCGTGCGCAAAGGGTTCAGCTTCTGCAAGGGTAGGCATAAGAAGTTAGTCATCATCAGTTGCCTGACAGTGAGACTCATGCATGAAGGCCCCAAGCAAATCGGGGACTGCTGCCGCTGTCTGCGCGTCAATATCAGGTGCAGCGGCATGGCAACCCTCCACAGCTGTCGATGGTGGTGGGCACCTAGAGGGGTAAGAAGCTACCCGTAAGCAAGCTATCTACCAGCTGCCAGGGTAGGTGAACTTAGGATAGGGAGTAGTTTGCCAGACTAGGCGATTTGCTAACTTGCCTTAAATGGGCTGAGCTTTTGCGAGTAGACGCCGCTGAGCCCTGCTTATGCTTAATGAAGAGGGGCAGTACTAGCACGCAAGGTGCGTTCTCTTTCTATATGCTGAGCTTTTAAGACGACATGCTCGACTGTATGTTGTAGCTAAGTTGCAGTAGTGACGTATTGCAGTGCTTCATGCCGGTCTGGCTCTTTGAATGTCTGGCAGCAGGGACAAGAAGTTTGGAACATCTGTTCTTGTCTAAAGAGCCAAGAGCCAAAAGCCTTTTGCAAGGGGAGGCATCCTAGTATATCTATAGGTGCTCTGGAAGAATGTGGTGTGTCTAATGCCTAGGGCTAGTGATGGGGCTGGTCGGTGTGTATATATCGGTCCCTAGCCCTCCTCCATCTCCCCCCTCCACCCCCCCTTCTTCCCCCCATCCCGCCTTCCCCCTCCGTCCTTTCCCCTCCCCCTGCCCTTCCCCTCCCTTGGCCCGCCCCCCTCCCTCGGCCCTCCCCCTAACCTCTCCCCATCCCCTGCCCTGCCTCCGCCATTCCCCCTCCCCCCGCCGTTTCCCCTTTACCCCCCCCCCCCCGCTCAGCCAGGGAAACGGCAGCACCTTAGCAGTGATGGGGTGCATACCTCCCGTTCCAAACAAGTATAGTGTCTGAATGGTTGTAGGATTTAATGTTTTAAATTCAGGGTTTAGTGCGCTCAAACTCCATCGGGGTTAAGATTTTGTCTAAAGCGTGGAATAGAAAGATGCTACGCACCCTGGACCCACAAAGCATGAGAGTGTCCAGTCAGATTTAGTAGCCACTCGGCGAGAGGAGGACTGCTTGAAAGGTAATCTAGGTATGCTAGGTTGGACTGATGTTGTAGGTGATGATGCCATAGTTGGACAATTGTTCGTCTGCCATCATCTCCATCCAGGTTTGTCCTGTTGTGATGATCATCCACTAACTGCCAATGAAGCATCTACAGCCTCGCGTATGTGAATGGGAATAACGCTGGGAACAGAATCCTTCAAGGACTGATGACTAGTAATGTGGGAGCTAATTATGCAGGCGGGGTCTGCTATGCTCCCTAGGGCACAGCCAAATGTGCCAGCGAGTAGGCAGACCTTGTTCCTGCGTGGTTGCGCGTTGATCTGCTAGGGTGACCAGTTATGGGTGCTGCGGCTGAAGCAGCATGCTTACTGAAATTGGCAATGCCTAAGTGCGTGTGCAGAGGTTCATAGAGATAGGGAGAAACTGCATTGCATTTGCACTTCTTTGCACAACCCAGTAGTCCAATGCCTGCCTTCTGTATGTCCATAGTGTGTGGGTCATAGTAGTTGGTGTTCGCCACCTTTGGAGACATGAAAGGTGTCACTAACGCCTTAGTTTATAAAAGTGGGGAAGAGTATTGCAGATCTCTTGAAAAGGACAAACACACACGTGGACCTAGGAGTTGTGGCTGCACACCATGCACTCAGCTTGGAAGGTCCTCAGGATCAGTCTCTTTCCACCACAGTCCCCCCTGGTTGCAGTCTGACTGCAGGATAGCGTAGGACCCTAGGACTAGGCTTGCTGGACAGGTGGAGGTGGGAGGTCCCTGAGATGCGCCTGCTGCTGTTAGGTATAACGGGTAAATCTGTGGGTGACTGTGTACTTGCGGTTGAGACGGCATGCCTTTCCTGCAACACAGACACCCGTGTGCTTACTAAAAGCAGGCAGCTAGGTGATGGTCCCGTGTAACTAGGGCAACTACGTCATATGTTTCAATTAAGGAATAGGACTTGGAAGTAGTTAAGCGCTCTTTAGGTATGGGGTCCCCTCTTCGTCCTGCTCGTGACCTGCACAGCACTACTGTTGTTCTTAGGTAAGCGAGGCTGACTCAGGCTGCAGTATTGTAAGGCTGAAGCCTGCTTGGTAAGTAGGTTATATAGACGACAGACATATTTTTTGCCGCTGCTGGCATTAGCAGCCGCGGGCTTGTTTTGGTGATGCCCTGGGCCCTGTTTGGCCAGCTTGCTAGGCACTCGGTGCAGTTCCTTGCAGGCTGGTTGTTCAAAAGTGGGAGGCATATGCACCAACGTTGCATCTTTGCTTCAGCAGCTGCATATGTGTGAAGCAAAGACTTGTTGAAGCCGGAGGAATTCGGGGGGGGGGGAGTGCTAGTACTGACTCGTCCCGTAATCCCACAGGGCTAACCCCCGGCCTCCACTGTCTTAAAAAGTCGTAGCACTGAACGTAGTCTAGCTGGGGTTTAAGGTTCCTGTGAGACTGCATGGTTGGCAGCTAGCCGGGAGGGCAAGGCATGGAGCGCAATCATAGCCATGCTAGTGCATTGAATGCTCTGCTTAGCTGATGATGCATCTTGGATGTTTGGTGGAGACGTTCACTACTGAGGTGTGTCCTGTTGTGATGATCCTCCACCAACTGCCAATGAAGCATCTACAGCAGAACTGTATCCGAGTGGGACTAATGATGGGCACATTTGAGCCTTTCAAGGAATGCTTGTGGACAAGTCAGTCGCTCAATATCTCGCTACAAAGTTGGTCATAGTAGCTGTTGCTGGTCAACCTTGGAGATCTGTTGTCATCTGAGACTGGCAGTGGTGCAGTGTATCTGGATGTTTGGTGCTCATGCATGAAGGCCCCAAGCAAATCGAAGCAAACAAACAAACAAAAATTGAAGGTGTGGCTGCACCAAGGCAACTAGGTTGAAACGACCAAACACACCGGGGTCACACCCCATTCCCCTACTCAACGGAAAAGGAAAAACCACAGAAATGGCAAAAGGACCAACACAAAATCGGTAGCTACACACTCTATCAGGAGTTCAAGCCATTGGGGAAGACTGCTGCCGCTGTCTGCGCACCAATGTCGGCTGCAGCCCTTGCCAAAGCATATCAACCCAGGTTGCTGTACAGCTGTTGATGGTGGTGGACACCTAGAGGGGTAAGAAGCTACCCATAGACAAGCTATCTACATGCTGCCAGGGTGAACCTACGTAGGATAGGGAGCAGTTTGCCAAGTTGGGCGACATGCTTGCAAAGCTGCAATCATGCACAAAGCAGTAGGTGCTGCTAGTGTCTTAACTGGTGTTGGTGAGATACTGTCACTTGCTAAGCTGTCCAAGGTAAAGAAAAACCAAATTGCAAGGTACGTAGTGTGTGGGCCAGTTGCTTGGATCTTTTGCCCATTCATAAGCAAGATGTACTAGGTGTTGCTGTGGCTGTCAGTTACCTGTCAGCTGGTCATGTGGCAAATGCAAAGGCTGGGCCAGTCACCAGGTGTCACACAGTTGTCACAATTGTGGTCATGGACACCTGGTATGACTCAGCAGGTCACGCACCTAACGTTAACACATACACAAAAAGCAGATCCAGCACTGAGGGGATCAATCCATTGGAGAGCATGGATAGCTCTTTAATATGGCTGAGTTCTAAATGAGGCGGCATGCATGCTGCTGCATTGATGAAGTGTTGCAGTGGCTCATGCTAGCGTGGCTGCTTGATTGTCTGGCAGCAGGGACGAGGAGAGGGGACAATCATATTTTGCCAGAAAGCCTTTGCAGGGGGGATCTTCTTGTATCGATGCTGGAAGAATCATGTGTTTGTGTTTAGTGCCGCCTAGGGTAGGTGATGGGACTGGTTGGTATGTATACATCGCCCCCCCCCCCCCCCTTCTGCTTAGCCAGGGACACGACAGCACCTTAGCAGTGATGGGGTGTGACATACCTCCCTTCCAAACTGGTATAGTGTCTAAACAGTTTTAGGTTCTTAGGGTTTTTGGTTTAGGGTCTAGGGCACTAGGACCCCATTGGGAAGGATGGGGTTTGTAGTGTTTAGTTGTGGGAAAGGTAGCCCCAGGTATGTCTGCAATAGATGCCACGCGAGAGAGAGAGAGAGATCTACGCACGGAGACCGGGTATTGTTCTCCAGCATGGGATTGTGGGAAGGGTTCCTTGGTGTAAAGACTACACGGAGCCCTTACCTTTTATAGATGCCACGCATCCTGGCGGATCCACAAAGCATAGGAGTGCCCAGTCAGATTTAGCAGCTGCTGGTGAGAGGAGGAATGCTGGAAATATATTTTTTGCATGCGGGGTAGGACTGATGTTGTAGGTGATGATACCATCTTGGATAATTGGTGGGGAAGCATATGTCCACTCAGGTGTGCCGTGCTGCTGTGATGATCCTCCACCAATTGCCAATGAAGCATCTATCTACAACCTCGCGTATGTGAGTGGGACTGCCGCTGGGAACAGAAGCCTTCAAAGCCTTATGACTAGTCCATTGATTTCCTTCTGTATGTTTGTAATGGGTGAGTCATAGGAGTTGGTGTTGGCAAGCTTTGGAGATATGAAAAAGGATATCCTATAGCCGGTTGGTTATGCAAGTGGGGTATTGGGAATATCTTGAAAAGACAAACAATGGGCGGAAGCTCACCCACGGATGAAATAATCCCATGGTAGGCTGTCCCAGTGTAATCCTTACACCAATGGGCCCCTCCCTTAATCTTACGCGGGAGGGCAACTCACGCCCCTCCTTGCGTAGCTCGTGTCTCTTTCTGAAAAGACAAACAAGCAAGTGGACTTAGAAGCTGTGGCTGCTCACCAAGCACTCAGCTTGGAAGGTCCTCAGAAACTGATCAGTCACCTCAGGATCCACCACAGTCCCCCCTCTGGTAGTTCTGGTTGCAGCGTAGACATATTGGAACTGCTTTTGCAGGCGTTCTGCCAACCTCCATATAGCACAGATAAGTGTGCTGGCGAGGAGACAGACCCGAATCCTGCGTGCTAGGGTTGCGCGTCGTGCTGCTAGGGTGATCGGCACCCGCATGCAGGTGTGGTGAAGCAGCATACTAGCAATATAGATGTGTCAATGCGTTTCGCCAGGCACCCTAGGACTAGGCTTGCTGGACAGGTGGGAGATGAGAGGGCCCTGAAATGCGTCTGCTGCTATTAGCTATCGGGTACATGCAAATGTGGCAACTGGAGACGACATGACTTTCCTGCAACACAGATATCCGTGTGCTTACCAAATGCCGGCAGCTAGGTGATTGTCCCGTGTCCCGTGGCATCAAATGTTTTAAATATAGAATAGAACTTGGTAGTAATTCAGGGCTCTTGCTTCAGGTAGGGTTCTCCTCTCCTTCCTGCTTGTGACCTGCACAACACTACTGTTGTTCTTATGTAAGGGAAACTGGCTCAGGCTGCAGTGTGGTAAGGCTGAAGCCTGCTTGGTAAGTAGTTTAACGATACTGACATTTTTGCTGCTGCTGGCATTATCAGTTGCCGGCTTGCCTTCGGTGATGCCCTGGACCCTGTCCGGCCAGCTTGCTAGGCACTTGGTGCAGTTCCTTGTAGGCTGGTTGGTCAAAAATGGCAGGCACATGCACCAACGTTGCATCTTTGCTTCAGCGGCTGCACATGTGTGAAGCAATGACTTGAGGGATCAGGAGGATCCGGGGGGGGGGGGGGTGCTAGTACTGACTCGTCCCGTAATCCCGCACAGGGCTAACCCCCGGCTGGCCACTGACTCACTCTCTCGCAGCACTGAACGTAAGCTAGCTGGGGTTCCTGTGAGACTGCATGGTTGGCAGCTAGCCGGGAGGGCAAGGCATGGAGGGCAATCATAGCCATGCTAGTGCATTGAATGCTATACCTAGATGATGATGCATCTTGGATGTTTGGTGGAGAAGTTCGCTTCAGGTGTGTCCTGTTGTGATGATTTTCCACCAACTGCCAATGAAGCATCTACAGCAGAAATGTATGTGCGTGGGACTAATGATGGGCACATTTGAGCCTTTCAAGGAATGCTTGTGGACAAGTCCGTCGCTTATATCTTGCTACATAGTTGGTCATAGTGACATTTTTAGCTGTTGCTGGTCAACCTTGTAGATCTGTTGTCTGAGACTGGCAGTGGTGCAGTGTACCTGGGGAAGCATTGGTGTAAGCTAAGGGTTCAGCTTCTGCAAGGGATTAGGCATGATGGTTATTCATCATCAGTTGCTCTGCCTGGTGCTCATGCATGATGGCCCCAACTGCAAATTGGGGACTGCTGCCGCCGTCTGCGCGCCAACAGTCAAGTGCAGCCACTGCCAAGCGCATCAACTTTTCAATGCTGTTGATGGTGGTGGGCACCTAGAGGGGTACGAAGCCACCGCTAAAGCAAGCTATCTACATGCTGCCAGAGTAAATGTAGGATAGGGAGCAGTTTGCCAAGCTGAGCAACACGCTAGCCTGCAATCATGCACAAAGCATTGAGTGCTGCTATCTAGTGTCTTGAACAATGTCTATTAGATAATGTCACTTGCCAACCGCCTTCCAAGGTAAAGACAAAGTAAACTGCAAGGGGTGTTGTGTATGGGTCAACTGCTTCGACCTTTTGCCCAGTTATCAGCAAAGTATATATACTAGGTAGTGTTGCTGTGGCTGCCAGGCTGGTAGTGTGGCAAATGCACAGGCTGGGCCAGTCACCAGGTGTGGCTAGTCAATATCGACTCATTGAGCTCTTGGACACTTGGCATGACTCAGCAGGTGACCTAATGTTAGTACATACGCAGATAGCAAATGCAGCAGTGGGGAATCAATCCATTAAAGAGCCCGGATAGCTTCCCAATCACTGCTGTGGCTACCATCGATGCCCACTACAATGGCATCAGGCACTGTACATGTGAAGCACATGCATGCATGTCCCAGCTGCTGCTGATAAAAAAAACTGCCTCCAGCCCCAATTGTGTGAAGGGGAGCAATGGCAAGGTTTCATGGTGTGTTGGATGCGGTAGCTGATCAGCAAGGCCATCTTAGAAATTTGGTGGGCTGCATCATCTCCAGACAGGTTTGTCCTGTTGTGATGATCCTCCACCAACTGCCAATGAAGCATCTATAACACACTTGGTGCTGGTCACAGCTGGATGTAGTCCTGATGTTTGTGTACTGGCAGTTCTGCATGGATGGCGGGCACCACTGTGGACCTCATCATTGGAAGACATATAAAGAACGGAATGAAGGTGTGACTGAGGCACACAAGGCACTCAGCTAGCTGGGATCAGTCAGTTTCCACCATCACACTTCCCCCCTCTGGTAGTTCTCGATGTAGGTAGCCAAGCAGCCTAGGTCTAGGGTTGCTGGGCAGGTGGGAGATGAGAGCCAGTCTCTAAGTTGCGTCTGCTGCTGTTTGTAGCAACCGGGTCTTGTCAGTCCCCAGGGACGACATCTCTAGTTCTAGTGCAGCACAGAGGGACCCGTGTGCTCAATAACTGCTGGAAGTTTGGGTAGTTATTTTTGGAGGAGATATGCAGCCGCGCTGATGTCCTCCATGTGGCATAGAATTTTTTGCAGGGAGTACCAAGGCAGGGCACATCTTTGACTGCATGGGCATTACTAGTAGCTGATAATAGGAGGAATTGTTGGAGGACAATTGGAATACGCTTTTTGGGACCGACTGCTGTGAGCTGAGTGATTATGCCTTCTTGAATACTTGGTGGTGCGCGTCATCTACAACCAGGTTTGTCCTGTTGTGATGATCCTCCACCAACTGCCAATGAAGCCTGCACATCGCCAACCTGACTGCAATCAATGCTGGGAACAAACACCTTCAAGGCCTAATGATCAGTCCATTGCTGACCTTCTTTCTGGACATAGTTTGCCATAGTAGTCGAGTGCTGGTCTGTCTTGGAGATTTGACATTTTGCCAAGGCTGCCAGTAGTTCATGCATTCCTGCATGTGGGACAGCACTGCTAATGAATAGACAAAGACAAGCATTGCTTGCCAACCAAATGAATTGAACAAAGACAAAGACAAGCAAGCAGGTGATTAATTTGATAGCTGTGGCTGCACACCAGGCACTATCCAGGAAGGTCCTAAAGATCAGTCACTTTTCACCGGACATTTTTACCATCTGCTGAAGGGCCTACTCCCTTAACGTATGCAAGAAAGATTTCCCCCTTTTCTGCGTAGTTCTCTCTCTCTCTCTCTCTGTCTCTTTCTCTCTACCATCTGCTAGATAGCTCTGGATGTAGGTAGATAGCCAAGCAACCTATGCTATGCTGGCTGGATGGGTCGGAGGTGGGAGATTTGAGTTGCGCCTGCTGTTTGTAGCAACCTGGTCTCACCTGCAAGTTGCATGGTCGATGTTCCTTCCCTGCAGCACATGAGACCTGTGTATGTCCTGACCAACTGGCGGCTACATAGCTGCAGGGCCAGTGTAACGAATAGTGCAATGTGAACAGATGTGTCGATGCTCATACTGATACATGGAAACGTATTGTGTCAGATTGAAGGCTCAATCACATATGTACCTGGGTGTGGATTAAGGCTCCTCAGGGGTCCTCTTTCTGTTTTGTTTGTAAGCTGCTGCACGCCTGCTCATCTATCATGCAGTTGGATAACTGTGGGAGCAGGCAATACATAGTGATGGTGCTGTTACTAATGTCACAAGCAGCCAGCTATAGGTCACACTCTGGTGACTAATACTGTATAGGTAGCGCACCGCGTGTGCTTGTACTGCCGCTTCCTTATACCTAGCCACAGGGCTAATCGCCTGGGAGTAGTGGCGTCCACTTACAAAATGTATGCAGCCCTAGGGCATTTCAGGGGTTTCGGTAGACTGCATCGAGGGTTACTGGTCGCTATCGGAGGATTGCTTGGAGGGGAACTTTTTCTTGTATGCTGGGTTAAATTCATGCTGTGGCTGATGATGCCATCTTTGTTTTTTGGTGGGTAGCTCCAGCATAACAGATTTTTCCTGTTGTGATGATCCTCCGCCAACTGCCGATGAAGCATCGACAACAGTGCAACCAGCTGGGCTGGCGGAAGTGGATTCCTGCGACTGTAATGTCACTTTCTGTTCGAACTTTATACTGTATGTTCACCCCAGGAGGTCCTGATATTCGTGTATTGGCAGTGGTGCATGGATGTGGGGCACCACTGTAGATCTTTTTGGAAGGCAAGTAGCCAAGCAAACTGGTAGAAGGTGTGGCTGCCTGCAGACACTAAGGCAGCTAGGGAGGTTGCCAGTATCAGTCAGTTTCCGCCACATTTTTCCCTCTGGTAGTTCTGGATGCAGTTGCCCGTAGGCACTCTACAATTAGGTTTGCTGAATAGGTGGGAGCCGATGTCTGAGTTGCACCTGCTGTTTGTACCAACCAGGCCTCCTCTGTGTTGCTAATATCATTATACACCATGTGCGTGTGCCTTCTAGGGGCGCTAAACCCTAGCTGTTGTAACCTTGTGGTTCACTTGGTTGGCCTTCTAGGTGGGCCTAAAACCTTAGCTGTAGGAAGTAACGTGCACTCTAGGGCAGAGCTGACGCACTTTCTCAGCCGGTCTGCAGTGTGGTCGAGAGAGCCGCATTACCAATTCTTTGACCCTGGCCCAGGGTGGGCACTGTTCATCATTGGGTTGTGCCAGTACATGTGTGGGCTTTTTCAGAAGGGGGCATGGGTATACCTGCATATCCTGGTGTGTGCTGTAGTTCATTTTCATTGTGCATGAATGCATGGCATGAGTGCGTGCATTGTGTTGCTATCTCCAGTACATGCATTGCACGCCCAGAAGGACCCAGAGGCCATGGCATAGATGCTGAAGTGTGGGGTGCGTTGGAGGTGGCTTTCTGGTGAGCTTGCCAGAACTGAGATTATGCTCTGTTTCTGGGTACCCTCACCAGTAAGCTCTACTTCCTGGTAATTCTGCGCCACCAACCAGGGTGCGTAGATGTAACAATGTAACAAAGGCGCCATATCTTTCCTGCAGCACCGTAGAGGGACCCATGTGCTCACCAGCTGCTGGCAGCCAGCTGGGGGTTTGAGTGGTTAATTTGGAGCTATTGAGTATGCAGGCATGCTGTTGTCCTCCATATCACATAGCAAGTTCTGCTAGCGAGTAGGCAACCAAGTCCTGCACGGCAATCCGAGTAGAGCATGGCTTAGTCTCTCGCAGCAATATAGCCTAGGGGGGATCCAAAGGTCGTGGTAGACTGCATATATATATGGTTAGTAATTGCTGGTGTATGAAAGGGTGCTTGACTAGGGGAATTCTTACTAGTATGCTGTGTGGCATGCTGTAAGTAGCTGATTGTGCCATCTTGGACATTTGGTGGGAGCCATCTTCGACCTCATCCAGGAGGTTGTCCTGTTATGATGGTCCCCCACCAATTGCCGCAATGCAATGTCCACAGCCTGCACCTAAGTGATAATGCGTGGGAATGATGCTGGGCACACAGGCCTTATATGCTTATTACAAGCTGGTTTCTTACCTTCTCCATGGCTGGGACAAGGCACCATGTGTTAGCTAGCTGCCCAGCAGCTGCGCAGCTTCCGTTCAGCTGCTCACTGCCCCTTTATCATTGTTATTACATTTCAGGATATGCCATAGCAAAAGGTGCCATAGCCCCCGCACCTCAAGCTGTCACAAAAAACAGCGAGGTGGAACAGAATACAGGTTGATCCCTTGAAGCTTCGAGAGTTGCGCTTCATGTAGGATCATACTAATTGGTGCTGATAGTAACTCTTGGATTATACAGTTACAGTTACAGGACGCTAGGCTTTCGCCACGCGTAGTATTAAGGAAGGGCGGTACTACCACAAAGTGGGTTCTCACGCCTACCATTTCCACCGAAATCCGCCACCACTGGCCATTTCAGATATGATCCCCCTGCTTCCAGGCACAAACATCCGCCAATCGGCAGTCAAAGCATTGATGGAGTGAAATCATTGCATGGCAATCACGCGCATGCTCATACTCTGCGCAGCGTGCGAGCCAGTGACTTGGGAAGCGCAGCACACTAGGCAACACTGCATGGATGTCAATGGCACACTATGAGTCTGTTTGCCAATTGTTGGCATCTGGTTGTGGGGTCATCATCGCATGGGCCTCACTGAAGCAACATGCTCATTTGGTGCCAGCAAAACTCTTGGACATTAGTAAGCATCTACAGTGACGGTGCTGTGAGATGTCAGGCAGCACTTTCGCTTTTCTTGGGAACCAGAGCCTAGACAGGAAGGGCTTAAGGATCAGCAGTACCGTCACGGTTCCCCTTCCTGTTAGGCCCGGATCCTTGCAGTTGCCATGCTCTGTTAGTAGGACTAGGCTCGCTGGATGGATATGTGGGAGGTGGGTGGTTTCTATGATTGTGCCTGCGTTCGTATCCCCCGGGTTTCTTGTGTAGGCTCAATGACATGTTTCTCTGGCAGCACAGAGACCCAGGTTGCTCAAAAACTGCTGGCAGCTAGCTGTGGGGCCAATGTGAGTAGAGGCATGGGTTAAGGTATTTGGGTTATTAGTTACTTATGAACTGATTACGGGCTGTTCAGGGGCCTTTGTTTCATCATGTTTGTGAACTGAAGCACGATCTGAGACAATTAAAAGCCTATCTATGGACGTGGCAAGGTATCTCTACCTACCTCTGCTGCGCCCCTCTCCCTGAATTGTATGTTTTGCTGACACTGCTGGCATAGCAGGTGCGGGGTTGTCTTTGGTGATGCCCTGCTTGACCAGCTTGGCACTTGTGCAGCTCCTCTTGGGCTGGTTGTTCATTTGGGCAAGGCATAAAAAACCCTGATCCGGCATCAGAAGTGGGGATAACCGGCTTCTGGGCATCATTAACAGACCGCCCACCGACCGCATGTGGGCGGTCTGTTAACGATGCTCAGAAGTACTGGTATCGCCAGTTTCTTGTTGTGGATCGCTTCGTAAATGCATAGCTGGCGTAACATAAGGCTGCTTCATTGGGCTCCCAATGAGCATGTAGCAAGCTATTATCTCTAGCCTGGATGTAACAAGCTTTTATGTCTAGCCTGGTGGGATAGTGGGAAGAGTTCCTTGGCGTTGCCGCAGAGCATAACTGGGTTTTACCTACCGCTGCCGTTTTTGCTGCGGGCACTAAATTCACCTCTTACTGTTAATGTGGCTACTGCTTTTGTTACTATCAATGTTGGGTCCTTGAAGCCGCTCTTTTTTGTTACCTTGGAACCAGTTTTGCATAGTTGATCAGTAAACGAAAAAGGGAATGCGTTTCTGTTTGCCCAAGGGCAAAGCTGTTTCAATCACATAGTTGATCACATTGAAGACATTGTGAGGTCCTGGATGAGCAGAGCTTTTGCGAGTGGACGCTAAGCCTGCTTATGCTTAATGAAGAGAGGCAGTACTAGCACGCAAGGTGCGTTCTCCCTCTACCATGCTGAGCTTATAAGGCGGCATGCAGTAATGACGTATTGCAGTGATCCGTGCCAGCATCGCTCCTTGATAGTCTGGCAGCGGGGACGAGAAGGTTGGAAAATCTGTTCTTGTCTCAAAGATCCTTTGCAAGGGGAGGTATCCTTAGTGAATCGATCCTTAGATAGGTGCCTGTAAGAATGTGGTGTGAGCCTAGGGTAAGTGATGGGGTTGGTTGGTATGTATATATATATATATATATATCGGTCACTAACTCTAGGACCAGGCTCTCTGGGCATGTGGGGAGGCGTGAGGTCTCTAAAATTAAGATTATTGTGCCTGCGTTTGTGCCTGCGTTTGTAGCCACCGGGGCTCATGTGCATGCTGGGATGGATGACATCACATTCCCTAGTTATCATATGCAGGGGTAAGCTCCGGCCTCCACTGACCCCTTTCCTCGCGGCAATGTAGCCTAGACTGTGGGGTTGCAAGGTCCGTGCTAGACTGCATTGGTAGCAGGCGCTGGTAAGAGAGCAAGGCTTGAGTGGCAACTGTAGTATGCTAGGTCGCATGTTGTAGCTGATGATGCGTTCTGGGATATTTGGTAGTGTGCGTCATCATCCAGGTTTGTCCTGTTGTGATGATCCTCCACCAACTGCCAATGAAGCATCTACAACTTATTATGGGATCATACGACTCCTTGTCTGCTTGCTTGTGGAGGAATTGCTTGCTTACCTCCTTTTTCCTCCTGTGCACATGGTCGATCATGATAGTTAGCCGGTCACCTTCGGTCATCATGATCCTGGTTTGTGTACTGGTGGTCCTGTACTGAAGTCAGGATTTGCCGCTGTATAGTGCATACGTGGTTGATGGGCCTGGCAGACTGAATGAGTAGTAAGCATTGGAACAGGAAGCGCCATGAGGTACCTCGGCCTGTCCTCCATGTGGTGCAGTATTTTCATGTTCACGACTGCAAGGCGTATCCACCAGCGGCATCTTGGCTTAGTAAAGCAGTTGCACAGGTTTGGAGCAATGTCTTTATGGATCAGGAAATTGGGCGGTTGGAACGGAGTCTAGTACTGCCTCTGCCTTGCACCTACGCAGGGCTAACGCCTAGCTTCCGTCATTCTCTCGCTTATAGCAGTACTATGTGCAGCCTAGGTAGCGTCCAAGGTAGGCCTCAAGGGTGAATGCAGTTAAGTGTTGCTGATGAGCGAGGGAATGCTAACCTTACTTGTACGTCGGTTTTAGTATGCTGGGCTCGGTAGTAATAGCTGGTGATGACATGTTCAATAATTGGTGAGGGTTCAGATACGGGTTTGTCCTGTTGCAATGACCCTCCACCAACTGCCAATGGGACAGCATCCACAGCAGAAAAGATAGGAATGGGACTATTGATGGAGATGTAAGGATAGCCTTCCAGGCAGGTATGGTAATTGGATTGCTCACAATCTTCTAGATGGTTCATTATGGTGCTGCTAGCTGTCACTCTTGGATATCTTAAATTGCATACTTGCAGTGGCGTATGGATCTGAAGGGTATTCGTACCGCGCTTAAGGGGGAAAGTGAAAGAAATCCTGAGGCAGTCTAGCAGGGGGCCAGTAGGAGCCAAGAAAGCCTGGGTGGGTCATTTGGGTGATTGGGCATGGTCAAGGGGTCCTTCTGACCCCAGCCTGGCGGAATACCAAGGGTCGCCGGACCCAGGGTTTCGGCCGGGCTGTCTCGGCAGCGGCCTCCGCTGTGCCGTTCGCTCTAAGGCGCCAGGAATTGCACGGGAGGAAGGGAATCCTACTTTATCCACTAGACTGAAAGGTTCGTGCAGAAAGATTCGACTTCTGCTGGATTGATTTCTTGTAATAAACATATTCTGCTAAACATCGCCATCGCAGAGCACCACCGGCCCGGTGCTGAGTTTTATCCTGCAGAAGTGTGCGCTGATAGCTCCAGACTTTAGAACTAGTGGAATACGGAGGATCGCGCTTATTTTGGAGCAATTCCCGCCTTGCTATGGCTGCATACCAGTATCCCGTAAATCTCCAGGAGGAGTTCAAGGGCACATTTAGCCAGGCCGATTCAACGCCATTTACCGGCAAATGGGCAGTGCTCGAAACCATACACATGATAAGCATGCGAAGGAAAATGCCCATGCATATATATCGTCCATGCAAGATTGTCCAAGGCTGACATCGGTCATGACATGCAGACGTCAGCAGCGTTGGTGGGTGAGCTACGAGCAGAAGGGCAGCGTTTTCATCAGGCTCTTAGCGTTAGGATACCTTAGGGATACCTCCTATAAAGTTTCATCAAAATCGGAGGGGGTCACTATTTACTTTCTTTCCCCCTCCGACAAGGGGCAACCACTTGCATGTTAACCTTATAACAAGCAGGGGGTCAGTCAGTACTTGCTTAATGTTTCAGCAGGGGTGTGGCAAGGCATGTGCTTGCGTGCTTCCTTCCGCTTGCTCCGCCTGAGATATTGAGATGGGTGAGGGCACTCAAGTTCAAGGACTTTCCAGTTTGGCTCTGCTGTCAATTGTCAGCATGTCACAGCCATTGCTAAAGCCATCATTGGTCACCTGGTTCTCAAGCATGCGGGCCCCAGGAAAGATAGTAGAAGACTGCTGCTGTTTGTGCGCCAGTAGTGGATGCAATGCAAGAGCATAACAAGGTTCTACATTTGCTGATAGTGGGTGTGGCGCCTGAAGGGGTAAGGACCCATCTAAGCAGGTTACCTACATGGGTCAACTGGTCAGCCCATGGCAAGTCGAAATGGGCTGGCCTGACGTACATTGGCTAGCAAGGGGCCTAGGGTGGGCTGGTGGCAGCCATTGTGCGAGTTTTAGTAAGACAGGAAGTTGAGTATGCCGTTGGAGCCAAAGTTGGCTCCTTGTGGGTGGCGCTGCCCCCACCGGCGCCCCGCTTAGACAGGGCCATTTGGTAATTGGTAATTGTAGTACATGCCGCCACGAGAAGCTTTGGGAGCATTCGTCATACTGGGCGACCTGTTAACATGCAAGCATAAGACACTAGGTGCGCTAGCTAGTGTCAGCGAGGCTCTGCGGTCACTTGTCTGCTCTTTCAGGGCCTAGAGGAAATACGCTGTCACGTAGCGCAAGAGCCTTGCGGCCCCAGGCCTCTGCAGCAAGCCTTTCATAGTGAGTAACAATGCTGTGGCTGTCAGTTGATTGTGTGGCAACTGAAGTAACGACTGGGGTCATCAGGTGCGAATGATCCTGCCTTCCATCATTGATGAGTGACTGGCGGGCGCATGGACACCTGGTATGATTCAGCATGTCACCTAATGTCTGTGCTGAGAGAGTATGAACTGCAGCACTGGCTTCAATGGGACGCCTGGATATAGGTTCCTGATCTCTGTCAGTTTGGCTGTTGTGCCCACTGGATTCTATTGGCATCAAGCAAGCACATGGGTGCTTCCCTGTCTTGGCTGCTCGTAGTTAAATGTACAGCTCTATCTCCAGTCCACACCAACTACTGTTGCAAGGGGGAGATATGCTGGACACTGGTCTCATGTTTTATATATATCATCATTCATTCTATAACCACGCACATGCTTGCAGAAGTTAGCTACGAGCCAAGGGCGACCCAGAGAGCTTCTTCACATGCGTGGTAGTATGGTAATGTAGTGCAAACAAACAAACAAAAATTTAAGGTGCGGCAACCGCAAAGGGCTGCTAAGTCGAAACGACCAAACGCACCATCGGATGGGTCCAAAAACAATGGAATCCATACCACCAAGCAAGAGGAATACCCAAGCAGACATCCAACTACGGACACGGCAAATAGTAGCACCAGCAAACAAATCACCAGCAGGAGACTGATTGGTGTGTCCAAATCAAACACAATCCAGAGCACCAACCAAGCAGGATGTCCAGTAAGTCCACCGCATATGTACCACCCAAGACGTCCAGCACACCAACCAAGGCTAATACCCAAGCATGTAGCTATCTAGACTTCAACCAGCTAGGCAGCTAGGGTAGGTAAAACGATGGGTCGGTTGACATAGTCAGCGACCATCAGTCTTCTCCAGCAAGCTTGCCTGGCTGAAAAACTCAATGTGCTGCTTCTGGTTCTGTGCGTGTCACGCATGTTTGTCATGCAGTGACTAACCAACAGGATCAGATTCATTTGAACATACCCAGACACCAACACCAGTGAGCCGCTCTGGGTACAGGACACACAAAGCAGCCACATCAAGTCCAACACGCTCAATCCGGATTTCAGGACACTTCTGCCCAGAGAAGCAGGAGCATCTGACCCATACCACAGCTAGCTCCTCCTCCTCAGTCAAGACACACTCGCTTTCTACAGCTCTCTCTCTCTCTCGCACACTCCCTCTTTCTCTCTTTGAGCGGCTGCCCAGATTAAGTCAAGTCACCACTCTGTCTAACACCCATGTAAAGTCAACCCTCAGACCCGACTCACACAACAGCAGCAGCACCTTTCAAAGCGGCTATCAACAGCTGCTGCCTCTTATACTGCCTACCCACTTGTGGCAGTTCCCCCGCCTCCTCCCACTCCTCCAATCCCAGCACACCCACCCTCCACCCCAGACCCCTCTCACAACACATCTTCAACAACCAAGGCCATGACATGAGCTGCTCAGGCTTATTGCTAATGCTGCTTGACTTGCGTAACAATAGCAGTACAACTCCCGCAGCAGGCACACTAACATGAACAGCAGTACTTCGGCCAAGTGCCTGCTCTGCAGCAGTAATAGCAGAAGAGCTAGTAGTCGCACCTCTGCTTTTAAGAACTTCCGTCTGAGTAAGAACATTACCACCTGCTGCTGCTGCCGGGGTATTATAACTAGCTGCTGCTGCTGCTGCTCCTGCGACAGTACGGGTAGTTGCTGCTGCTGCTGCTGGGGCAGCACGATCAGCTGCTGCTCGTGGCAGTAGCACTACAGGTAGCAGCAGTGGTGTGCCTGGAGGCTGATAGCACGCATGGACTTCATACCAACACCCATTTCTTCCTTCCCCTCTTCCCCCTGCTCCTGCTGCTGCTGTTAGCCCTGCAATACCTGCCCCTGCTACCACTCCTCCTTGTTGCTGTGTCCCCAGCAGCTCCCTTAGCCCGAGGGCAATGCTTCTGACTAGCTCCTGGTGTTCCCCTGACAGCTGCTGACCTGCTGCTGCTAAGTAACTGCCAACTAAGCTCGAATTTAGCCCAAGATGCCATGCAGGACCCACCATCACTCCGGTACCCCAAGCACTACCATCACCAGCAGCGGCAACACCTCCTTGATCATCACTGCCACCAGCAGCAGCAGCAGCAGGGCCACCAATACTACCACCAGAAGCAGCAGCAGCAGAGCTACCACCACCACCACTACCACTACCAGCAGCAGCGGCGGGCCCACTACCACCACCACCAGCAGCAGCACCAGTACTACCACTACCAGCCTGATTCACAGCAGCAGTCTTAGCCAGCAAAGCTGGCTGCTGCCCAGATACATCCAAAGCTTGCTGCTGTTGCACAGGGTTCAGTGCCCATACTGCTTGCATGAGCAGCAGCAGCTCTGGACCAGCTGCTACCACCTGCTCAGGGTCTAGCAGGACACTAGGCAGTACCTCACGCAACCGAAGCGCTACATCAGCAAATAGCTGCAGTGCCCCTGCTGCAGCTGCTGTGGCCGCTGCTCCTGCTCTCCCTCCCGCCGCCGCTGGTTCTGCTGTTGCTTCTGTGTCTGCTGCTGCTGGTTCTGCTGTTGCTAATGCTGCTGCCAGACCCAGCTTTATCCAGATGCTGTAGCTCAGCTGATGAGGGTGCTGACAAGCTAGTGCAACAGCCCTCTCTAGCAGCTGCAGCGGCACAGCACGAAACTGACTGAGAGCAGATGCAAGAGCAGCAACTTGCTCAACAGACCAGCCCCGTGCTGCCCATGGCTTGGAGCTTTCTATACCCCCTGCAAAGGATTGATTGGTGCCACCGGCTGAAGCTGCTCCTGCATCGCCAGCATCTTGGTTTGCATGCATATTTTGTGCAGCTGCTACTGCTCCTCCTCCTCCTGCTGCCGCTGCTGCTGCCCCTCGTGCTGCTGCTCCTTCTCCTTCTCCTCCCCCTCCTGCTGCTGCTCCTCCTGCTCCTGCTGCTCCTCCTGCTGCCCCTCCTCCTCCTCCTCCTCCTCCTCCTGCTGCTGCTGCTGTGCCTCCGGCCATTGCTACTGCCGCAGCAGCCTGTACAAGTGAAGCATGCTGGAACCGCAGGGCAGCAAAGCCCTCCATAAGCCCTACCACCTCCCCAGCCCCCCACTCTGCCAAAGAAGCCATCCCTAGCCTCCCAACCCGCACCCCTTCTTCTCCCCTCCCCTTACGCACCCGTCCCACCCCGCTTGCGATGGACATTTGCCGTTCTAGATCCGGAACCAACTCAGCTACGGCCTTCGGAGCCATCCCAGCATCTTCTAATGATGCTACAGCCCTAGCTACTACACCCTCAGGATCCAGCGCTACATCCCCGATTCGTTCAAGCAGTAGCAGATTGCTGTAGCCCAAGCCAGCGATAGCATGTAGCAGCTGTAGCAGCTGCTGGGGGTTTAGCTGTGGCAGTAGCAGCCGTTTACGGCTGACGAGGACTTTTGAGAGTTGCTGCAATAGCCAGGGGTTGTAGTAGTGGAGCTCGGCCATAGCTGTAGTACAAGTCATGATTTCGGCGCCAGAAAAGCTCCCTGATTTGTTGTGGATCCATCTGCATGCAGCACGGGGCGAGTTAAAAACAATTGGGGCAAGGTACTTAGTTGTCTGTGTTTGTGTGCCCCCATAACGACGAGCAAATGTCGTAAACCCTGCATTGCCACCTCCCACTAAGACTTGGGCAGGAGAGGTGTGCAATCTCAAACTGTTGCTACAGGCCCCTCGATGGTGGCTGTGCCACGGCTGAGATTGCAAACACACTGTGCTATGGCAGCGGTTGTAGATGCACTGCATAACAGTTGCTCTAGCAATCAATGCAGTCACTGCGGTGCAAGAGGGCTATAACTGGCGGATATTAAGTCGCCTGTGGCTGCAGGCAACACAAAGACAAGTGTGCTCCTTGTGCCCGTGACAGAACACCCTATAAAAGTGTCACAGAGTGAAATCAATCTTAGTCATAACGATCAATGTCGATTGTAACCATAAAATTGATATGAGGTTAGTCATAAAATGGATAGCCAGGCCGAAGCGGTTACGTCGTATTCAAACAACTGCTGATGCTGTACCCCATATCCCTTCCTCTGTGTCACTTCTATAGTTTACCTTTGTTCCACCTCGCTGCATTAGGTGCGAGGCTGCATAAGGTGCGGGACCTATGGCCCTTTGCCATGGCATATCATGGTATGCAATACTGTAAGAGCTCACCTAGCAGCTTCGTCAAGCAGCAAATCATCCTGTTGCCGTAGTCCTGCTAGCCCAGCCATAATAGATGCCAATTGCTGTGGCTTGAATGAACCCAGCCGCTGTCTGGTGGACTTGCGCAGCGCAGCCAGCAAGGCAACACCCTCTGGAAGATGTAGAGGCAAGGGAGCTACTGCTGTACTATACCACATGTGCTGCTGCTGCTGCTGTCCCAGTACATCCGGACATTGATGCTGCTCAAGCATCCTTGCCTGGTCCCTATTAGCAGCTGTCCCCGGGGGCTGTGCAGTTATAGGTGTAACCTCTGGTGACATCTCTGGTGTGAAATTGGCATCAGCAACATCTGCAACTGCCAATGTAGCTGATGTAAACTTCTGCAGCTGGGGAGAACCATGAGCTTGTTGCTGCTGCTTTTGCTGCTGGTAGTGTTGTTGCTTGGGCTGCTGCTGGGGCTGCTGCTGCTGCTGCTGCTGTAGTTGATGCTCCCGAGTAACTGCAGCCAGTACAGCATACGCCTGGCTTAACTGCTGACAGTCGAACTTGCCCACCTACATGGGAGCGCATAAGACCTAGAGAGCTTGAGAAAGAGAGCAATGCGCACGGTGATGCATAGCAGTAGGTGCTATTAAGACACTTTAGCTGCAGGTTTGTTAGGGTCTACTGCAGGAGCGTTGTGGCATGTACCAGGCTGAACACTTCTTCAAAAGGTGCAGCTTGCGTACATGCAACAACGCTCCCAAAAAAAAAGTGCCTTGCAGTATAGCTGTCATATGTATTGACACAATTCTGCACCATTGGCTACATCAAGTGGCAGCGACGGCCTCAACTCTGATGAAGGTCCCTGGCAGTGTGTTGGTGTATATTGCTCTGCTATTTAATAAGGTTCCACACGTGGCTAGCACACAACTGCATTCAGCAACGGAGAGTGGTGTAAATACGACCGGTTCTATTGCTTAAGGAAGCTTCCACTGGATGTTGATTGCACAGCCAATCACGGCTGTTCTGAGCATATCCCTTCCCCTTGACAACTGGCAGATCAATCAATGCACAGGTACCAAAGCAAAGAGCTTTGAGAGCAGCAGCAGCAGAGCTGTGAAGGCAACAGTAGATCAATAGCCATCCAGAGAACTACGTACAACATGGTCCCTGCTCTAAGTATATGTTAATGGGATTTGCCTGTCTTAAGGGAGCTGATGTGAAGATGCTAGCAAATGGAAAAGCAGCCTTTAGTGCATTTAGAGGGGCCGCAGGTGCTGATGTGCATTGCGGGGGCTGCAGGCCATGTGCTCACATCACCCACTCACATCAGCACAGTGATACCTCGTACGTAGTCAACAGGGCAGAGGAGAAACACACCATGCAGAGATGCTAGCAAGTCTCATTGTTAGATAACCATCAGAACATGAGTTTCAAGGTGTATACTGACTTCCCGCCATACGATGCAACCCTCTTGAAGATTGTCATTGGACATGATCTGGTACTAGGGCCTCTATATCTGCTGAAGAATCTATTTGGATGGCACATGTGCAGTGCAGATCCAACTGAAAATCCAGTCAAACCAAACAGCAGTATAGTCTGCAGATGGATGGCTTGCTTTTCCTGGGGTAATGTTCAGGCATAACAGGCATAAGAGCCCAGCCTACAGCATGTTTTCTTGCAGGCTCTGAAGGAGGGTCCAGATTGCTGACCATCCTAAGAATTTCACAGTAGCATGTGGCGGACGTGGGCAACAGCAATTGGTGGTACTTCAGACGCCTTGAAGCTAGATGTGGAGTGCATGCATCCTGGAATTGCGTCTGCGCTCCATGCATCCTAGGTTTCAATGCATACTTGCCAGTAAAAACATATAGGTTCCAGTGCTTTAAGGACTGCTGATGATGGTGTGAGGAAAACTGTGTGGCTGCACACAAAGTGCGCATATCATCTGCTCACACCAGCACAACAGTTATTCATAACTACACACTTCCAACCACCACGGCCCTTTGCGGTGGAGCTCACTTGCCCTAACCCACCATGCAATTGACCGTCAACCGCCCAGTCAAACCCACCTGTGTGGCGGCCCTCTGCATCACCAGTAGCACTAGCGTGACATCCTGGTGACCCATCCTAGCTACAGCCCACAGAAGCTGCAGTAGCGCCCAGGGTCCAAGCCGCAGTAGCACAGACTTCCTATACTTGACTAGTTGAGCTACAGCGCTGACCAGGGCTGGCGGGTACAGGCGCTGGCTGGCATAAGCTGATAGGATGAGGGGCAGGGTGGTGATGGAGGCCTTGGTTTTGAAAGGTGGAGGGGAAGTAGATGTGAGGACACCAGCACCTGCAGCAAACAAACTCACAAATGTTCAAGATGTGGCGACCACAAGAGGGCTGCTAGCTCAAACGTATCATACCCGGTTGGAGTCATGCTTGGGTGCTGCACGGCCCAAAGGGCAGTGCAGTGGTCTCTCTTAACAAACCTATCAAACACACCATGTGCACTTACATGTGTGGAAGCATACAAGCAATGCAATTTTGACACGTTAGGGAGGAGCCACAGTGACTGCTTGCCAAGCCAGTGGAATGGTAAGGGTCAAGATAGAAGCCAGATTGTTGGATGCATTGGACATTGTTAATGTCCAAATGAAGACTATAGAATGGTTGCAAACTGGGGATGAGTAAGTTGGCTGGGTGATGGGTGGCAGAGAGGTGGTATGGATTGTCTCTCCTCTGGCAGGACATCTATAAACATAGGTAAGTATGGTACACAACCCTGTCTCATATGACTTCTGCACAGTGTGTCATATCTTAAGAATACAAAATCTGCAATGGGTTTGGGTGTACTAGGGAGCAAGTCGTGTTCTGAGTACTGCTGCTTGTCCACCTTCCACTGGAAATGGTTGGAAGTTGCAACGGCAGCCTAGCTCAAGACACCGACCTGTCATACGGTGATGATGAGAGCTGTCTTGGTCATAATGTTAGGGGGCACCTTGCGCTGGTATGAGCTGGTATGTGTAAAGCTATGCAACCATGTGCAGAGCTTCCATTGTTCACCGCTAGCTGATACCATAGAGGTCTTATCCAGTAACTGTGCCATGCAACTGCCCCAGCAGAGTTCCAATGCAGATTTCTGAAGGTTGCTAACTTCGACAGCCTGTCTATGAGACAAAAAGCATAATTGGTTATCATCATCACATGTCGATACGAGTTTAGAAGAGAAGACATAACATCTTCGCATCCCCAATGTGATGTAACCTCACTAACTCATTCACAAAGGGCAGTCCCATGCTCTCCTGCCTTGTAAACAAAAGCTACTGTGCCCTTGCATCCCATGGTGATGCACCCCATGCACTGATGCACTGTGATGTATGAAGGGAGAAGAAAAGCCCTCTACATTTTTTTCGCCGCTCTTGAGCTATTTTACACAGTTGAACAAAAGGTGCTGTGTCCCTGTTACCCGTGATTCATCCTCGTACCTGCTACAGCCAATTGCTCCATCAGTTGCAAATGACGCCCTGGTGTGAGCTTAGAGAAGGCTGCAGCCAGATCAGAGATGGCTAGCCATAACAGAGACGAAGTGTAGCGCCGCCTGCACCATCGAACAGTGAGTGATAAGCAAAGGTGTAAGCAGATACTCCAGCATGTACAGTGTTCAGATTGGGCTCCTGCTTTGTTCACGAGTAGTGCCCTGTTGACAAGAGGCCAGGCAGGGTGGATTATCATAATGTTTCACACACTGCACAGCGGACATAGCATCTCCTGGATCTTAAAAGATGCTACTGCACATCTAAGCACTTCTTATGACCTCTCTGCGCACTCATCTGACCGTTTATGAGACATTAGTGCCTGCTGCATGTGAGCCAAGCGAGCAAATACAACCCTTCCACAATGGTACTGGATTCTCTACACACCTCTGCCTAAAGCTTCGGCAGACCAGTACAAGGCAGCTAAAAGGTGTCAAACAACCAAGGGGCAACATGGAACATGGGATGTATGCCAGGGATTGCATTCCTTACAGTACTGCTCACCACTGCTTGGCCTCCCGCAGACTGTGCTGTACATGGGAGTTGATGAAGGAATTGGCAAACGTGTGAGTTGACTGTATAAACTAGGATCAAAACCAACACTGAATGTGTGGCAAACACAAGTTGGCATAGGGCCCAGGCGGCAACTGCGCTAGTTTTTCGCCCCCCCCCCCCCTTAACAGCTTGAGCTACAAGCATTTAAGGAGTTCCTGCTTTACCTTCTCTGTAATGGTTGTTGCTGCTGTAATCGGCCCAGCCATGTGTGCCAAGCCAGCCTCCTGCCTCGCTTCCCCTTGAGCTTCTGCAACTGGCCCTGTTGCTGCTGCTGCCGTTGCTCCCGGTTGCTGCTGGCTCGATGTCTCTGCTTGCTTGCAGACTGCTGCATCTGCTCCTTCTGCTGCTTGGAAAAGCCCATGCCAAGGCCTTCTCTTTGCCTTTGCTGGTGCTGCTGCTGCTGATTTGAGCCCCGTGCCTGCACCTGCTGCTCCTGCTGCCGCTTCTGCTGCTGATATATGCCCGAGATCCTCTGCAGCTGCAAAGTGGCTTCTTCTGCCAAGGCGTGGAGGAAGAGAGGGTCTGAAACTCCTGCAGCTGCCATTGCTGAGGCAGTGTTTGCGAGCTGCGTGAGAGAGAAGGACTGAAGGAAGATGCGGCCATGGAGCAGCGCATGGAAGATTTGGTTGCAAGAGAGGGCTGGTAGTGCTGTGAAGCTGGGTTGGGCATCGGGGTCCCTTTGGGCTTTGAATTGCCCAAGAATTCTGAGAGTTTTAAGGGCTTGGTGCTTATCTGCTGAATTTGTAAGTATTGGAGGTGGCGCTGTTGATCTTGTTGGCGAGATGGAAAACTGTTCTGAAGCTATCCGTTCTGAGGCTCTCCGTAAGGTGGAAGGAAGCGGTTGGGCTGCGCCTGCCTGACGTACGGGGATTTGCACAAGCTGTAGCTGGGCTCTCTTAAAGGCGACCAAAGGAAAGGCTGTGGTGCGGCGAGCTGATACAACGTAGGCCCTATTGTACCATGACCTCGATGTTTGCATGGGTGTAGCCGATCAGTCCAACAAAACCAGCTGCGACCACTATTACGGCATAAGATCTGCGACTGTACATGCACCGTTCGGATCTTCCATGTGGTTGGTGAAACTGTGGATGGACCAATTCTGTGCCTTAAGGACATCCCTGGGCATGTTAAGCCCATGTACAATGGAGCGGGAGCGAATGAATGTCATGCCGGTACGGGTGACTGCTGTAGTGGCTGGCAAGTGACTCGAACTGAGTCAGAGGCCAGCACCGGTAAACAGGAGCGCCTGGAGGCCTGCAAAGAGACGTGGCGCTGCTCGTAACCTGCGCGCTGGCATCATCCCTTCAGATTGACCGCTGTCCCGACCGTGCAATGCACAGAGTGACTTCAGTGCGCATCAGCTTGCGCAGTAGAATTGAAACTGAACATCTTGCACCATCACGTAGCCCTGTCAGCCGTTTGAAAAGAGCATGTCTCCTTGCACATCCAATTCAGCCGCACGAGGTGTGGTGTGCAAGACAGCGTGTCTGAGCTAGCTCACAAGTTCAAAGAGCTGGCGTGCGAACCAAACTTGAAATTAGCTGCATTCGCATGCAATGCAGGTTACCTCAGGCCAGCTTGATGTCTACGCTATAAGCGATTTACACACAGACTATAAGGAGAACCTTCGCTGGGTCCAACAGCTTCCTAAGGCCTCGGCTGGAGGCACATCTTGCACTGCAATCATAGTAGCTGGAGATATCTCAGATGACATCCGTCTAATAAAGTGAGAATGGGATCAGGTCATGGATCGAAACGGTTTTGGTAACGGGTTAGTTGCACCAAGCAAGCAGTTGGGGACATTTTGGATAGGCACGGGCAGATGCGTGAGCTTTCCTCACCGGTATAGCTGCAGCGATTCGTACCTTCATACTGCATCGAGGTAAAGGTACTGGGGAAATGTGGACTGGGATATGACTTGCGGGCTGCAGCTATCAGCCAAGCTTCCATGGCTGGAATTGGCCCATGTAATGGCTAGTGCAAGGATGCAACTCCACCATGTTAGACCTACTGCCTGCTCTTTATGCAAAAGATGCTTCTCAACTGTCAAAGCATGAGCATCACTATTGAAACGCACTGCACAGGCACTCTGAGCTGCCGTTCTTCTGCTGCCAAAAGTGGCAGTTGCATGCATGGCCTCAAAGCATCAGCATCACGACTCAACATGCTGCACATGCAACCTGAGCTTCTTCTTCTGCTGCAAGTGGTACTGGTTGCAGGCGTGCCCCTCCCTGACAAATCCAAATTCATGTGCTCACAGGGAGACCTTCACTGCGCTCATCAGCAAGTTTGACTACGTGTTCTTCATCCCCGGCAATCATGAGCTATGGGTACGCCGGGGTCCCTTTGGGTGCTAGGGTATTCTGCTGGTGAAGAGATACCAGGATTGCTTGTGTATGAATAACTGCGCTAATGCTGGATTGCTTGTTGTTTAAGAAAGAAGCAGTGTTTCTCACAGTACCTAAACCAGCTGAAATCTTCTTTCAAGGTCAGCAATACTCTTGATACAACTTGTACTTTGTGACATGTTGACTTGCTATATGTATAACATGTGCGTATTGCATCAGTGCCATAGACTTACCATTGTACCCTGCTGAGCTACATCCCTTGACCTCATGGAAGGCTGCATGGGGGACCCCTGGGCCCAGTGGGTGGCTGCTTCGGGCGGGCCTAATTGTTGTGGGAAGCCCGGGTGTGCATGGCGATCATGTGCAACTTTTAAAACAGAACTTGCAACTCCTGAACCTAACAGCTTCAAATCACAATTTAAAAAATTAATCGCTCATGCCGGAGGTTTAACAAGTTTTGACGTTGACTTCTGCATATTGCTTGATGCTATAGGTGAAGGCTGAACCAGAGCGCAATGCAGGCGCAGAAGACTCCCTGGCAAAGCTGCAAGCTGTGCTAAACCTCTGCGATGAGTTGGGTGTTCTCACTGAACCCTGCCAGTTGGGACAGCTGCTTGTTGTGCCCATCTTTGCATGGCACCATAAGGTAGAGGCAAGGCGTGTTTAGGGTACACTGTTTGTCAAGAACGCATGGGCCTGTCATATGGCAGACCTGTTGTGAAGGATGTCCTCCCCTCTGGACGACATCAACATGGATGCATGCAGATGGCTATGCCCATAACTGTGTAAACATGCATCCTGTACTGCGCTGTCAGGGGCAGATGTGTTATGAACTTTTATTTGAGCATGAGTTGGGGTGTTCCACTGTACAAGGCCTGCTAGCGCAGCTGCTGCTGGTGCCAGCTGCGCAAAAACAAGGTGTGCAGCTAGGTTGAACCAATCTAAATCACCAGGATTGCTACTGGTCATTGTTTGGCCTTGAAGAAATGTGTGCCCATGCTCCTTGGTCTCGTGGATAAGTACCTTTCTACCAATGTTAACTTGTCACACAGAGGCTGGTATATGTTAACCCTATGGTGGGATGCCCCTAGTGCAACCTCTGCAGAGGCTTCCATGCACCAGCCACAACATATAGAATAGCATCTTCTCGAATCAACTTTTCTTTCCCTTCTTGTGCTGCGCTCTGCTTCAGGCGTTTGACAAGGAGGCTGACATCCCTGGCATACCTTCAGCTAACTCCATGACAGTTACGGTGAGTATCTTTACGACCCAATCATTCGTAAACTTGATGTACAATACTTCTACGCATCTTCTGCTTGGCTTAGGCAAGTTGTGGTGTGCACTTGTACATGCTACCTCCTACCGACAAAAAAGGCCGTTGATCCAACAAGGCGGATAATCTTGCTAGCACTGTATATAGGGCTGTAGTCCCTGCAAAGTGCGCAAGAGCAGCCGTCACTCTTTGGCCGCCCAGCACCCTTAAATTGCGGAGGGGTAACCTCTGCCGAATGTTATCAGGGGGAGCCCCGCAGTCGGTTCATATTGACCTCGTAACAAACTTCTGTGCATCATGTATGCGTGATAAGATATGAGAATCGAGAAACAAAAGATATTTCTTACCGATATGCATGATAAAAATGAAGAAAAAGAATTAACTGCATAACAATAAAAAAATCCTATGCAGAATGAATTCAAGTAAAGAAGAAACGCTAAGAGTTTGGGCAAACCGTATGTAAGAACACCGTGTCTCATCGCGTGCCTGTCCTACTGTCCTTTGTTTAAAAATCATGCAGGACTATGCAGCATGCACCTGGCCCGCCAATGAAATTCCTGGGAGTGAAAAGCTGGGTGGTGATGCTCTGGCCAAGTGGTTTGACAACTTTAACGAGAAGTACACATCTTGCTGGCCAGTGTTGACAGCACAACCTTCAGGCCGCAGCAGTGGCAGCATCAGTGGAGGTAGCAGCAGTAGCAGAGGCACCAGCAGCGACAGCAGTAGCAGACACACTAGCAGTAACAGCAGTAGCAGGGGCACCAGCAGCGACAGCAGTAGCAGGGGCGCCAGCAATACTAATGCCACCAGTACCGCAGGTGGCGATACTGACGGCAACGGGGCACATCTCCCCCAGCACGTGCTGTCCTTTTCCCACTTCTTGCCTCATCAGCACCTACTGCCAGAGAAGAGGTACCTCTCCTTTCCCAACTTGGTGAGTGGTCTGGGGTCAGCAGCAGTAACATCACGTACATTTGCAACTCTTAGGTCTCAGTGCACTGCCATTGTCTAGATGTGTCTTGAGGTATCGTTCCTTGAGCACTGGTAAATGATGTTTGTTGCAGTATCGTGTGGTTGCAACGCTTGTTTCAGCTTTGTGTGCTTTTATCAAGGCAAACGATGGATGTCCAGCATGTCCTGGATGGCCTGGCCCTCTCTCTCCCGTGTGCAACTGCCTGCCATGTGGCTTCTATCTGCATGGGCATGTGAATCATCTGCATGTGTACATGCACTCCCCTTTGGCCTCCCAACTGCCATGGTGACCTTGCTTGATTTTCTTGGTGCCATATTTCATGCACTGCTGCAGGCTAAAGCAGTGGGATCTGACTTCCTTTGGCGCCGAGTGCAGCAACTGGCGCCCCAGATGCATGTGTTTGGTCACAGCCACTTTGCATGGGATGCTGAGATCGAAGGTAAGCCTTGTCTAGTTAATTTGTTTGAATCCACGTGGACTTTGCTGGCTCAAGCTCATGGGGAGTGTTACGTGAAAACCACAGTTAAGTGGAGTGGGAAAGGGGGATTGGAAACGGGAGTGGAAGAAGGATACGGGAGGCCAGGAGCAGGGGGTTGGAGGTGGGGACCAGTGAAGTGGGAAAGGGGGTGCAGGGAGGGGGGGGTGACCACCAGTGGTGTATGGAAGGAAGGTGACGGCATAGTGTCATGCCTTTGTCTTGGCTTGTGGCTTGGCTCGTTGCAGAGCAGGAAGACCTGTCGCTGGGCTGAGCTTGCATGATTGGAGGGATCCCGCTCTTACTACTTGGTTCATTCATATTAGGTATCACTATGTCAACAATTACTTACGAGCTGCATTAAGGGCCATTACTTCTCAATTGCTGTGCTTCATGTGCCTGCTGCCAACCCAGTCCAGTGGTGCTGTGCCCAGCCAGGGCAAATCCCTTTGTTGACCATCGCCCACCGTTCCACATGCATGTGTGTGACAGATTACCAGATTACCAACTAGCCCAATAGGGCATCCCTTGGAGCCAATGAAGGCTCATAGGGCCAAAATCACTAACTCGGCACGCATCTTGTCATACACAAAACCACTAGACACATGATATCTCACCTGTGCTTCTGCAGCTGGCAGCTATCATGCTGCAATGCCTGCCTTCATCAATGTGCTTTACTGATGTGCCTCATGTGTGCTCTTTTGCTGTCTTGTTTTAGGCATCCGCTTCCTCCAGGCTCCCCTTTGCTACCCAGCAGAGCGTAAGGTGCGCGCCAAGTCCATACAAGTGGACCCCGAGCTCTGGCCATCCCAGACCTCCCATGACCATCACCACCACCACCATCACCATCATGACCTGCTTGCAGCTGAAGGTCTTCCTGTCCTGGTATACCGTGCAAAGTACAAAGCACAGCTGCTTCAACTGCAAGAGGACCCAGAGAAGGCACCCCAGCAGCAGCAGCAGCAGCGGCAACCATGGCCCAGAAAGCTTTGCTTGACGCGCGAGGATCTGCCTGTCTTTGGGCGATCACAGGTTCACAAGATGGGAGCATGCAGCACAGATCAAATCTGGGGCAATGCTTTCAGCACCAGCAGCAGCGGCAGTAGTGATTATGATAGCAGCAGTGAAGGAGACGACCTTGCAAGCAGCCAAGCAAGGCATACAGGAGTTCAAGGTGAAGGGAGCAAGTCGATGGGCATAGATGCAAGCAGCAGTTGCACAAGTGAGAGACATGGAGCAAGCAAGGTGGAGCCCAAAGGCAGCACGTCTCCTAGCAGCAGCAGCAGCAGCAGCAGCAGCAGCATGGATCTGCATTCTTCTGACCAGGTATATAGGGTCTGCAAGTGGGAGGGAGAATGGTGTGGGAGTTTGGGTGGTATGTGGAGTGAGGTCTACAAGGTTACAGCAAGAGATCCTGATAACGTGGAGCTGGCCCCATGGGTGTTGAAACGGTACCGCAAGTACAGGAGATTCAAACAGCTGCAGCCAGCAGAAGCAAGCACGATGTAGTCATGTCACAGAAACCAGTGGCGTTTGCTTGCTGCATGTCTGTGCTTGCTTGCATTGAGGATATGGTGGTCCAGCTTCTGCTGAAGTCCTGTTGTGATGTTGTCCTTTGTGTGAAGTCTTTCGTTGCCAGACCTTCAAATTTGCTTGCTCACTTGCATCTTGCGGCTACCAGTATCATGCTCACACTTTCCCTTTTCCCCAGAGCCCTTGCTCAGTACCGGCAATGTGCCATGTTAACCCATGTCTTTTGAATGTGGTATCAAACTTTGCCGATGAGTCTGTCTGGCAATCAATGGTGTGTCTCAGCCACATGTTGCATGCATGGGTGCCGGAGAGAAAGAACTACGCAGACAAGGGGGGAAGGCCCTGCTGTTTGGGTACTAGTTAGCCATCTGCTGACCTTTAAGCGATGGGGGAAGGAGTGGACTTCCTGAATGTAAAAGCCGTGTTTTGACATTTGGACGGCAGGCATCAATGGCACTTCATTCACGATATTTCCCGCCCATACCACTGACGGCTCCAGTCACCAACCATGTTTAGTGAGGATAGCGAGTGTGGCACGCAGGCCATAGTTCCCCCATCCAGCAACGGTGGCATGCTTTTCGTTACGCTGCACTACCAGCCTGCTGGCTCTTCAGTCCAGGCACTAGCAGCCCTTTGCGGTTGCCGCACCTTAAATGTTTGTTTGTTTGTTTGTTCAGTGCCCGGCTGCCGAAGTCTGGTGCAGTATCCATCTTCGAAGCAGTTCCATCATCTTACATTCAAACCTCAGGCTTGCTTTCCCAGCATAAACATTGTATGCATGAGTGTTCTGTGTTACTCAACTGAGTAAATGCAGTACAGCACAAATCAATCAAGTGCTTGAATTGTCATTAGCCACAAGAGCGACTTTGGGCTCATGGGAATACTGTGCAGCATGATTACTGCAGTATGACTGCATGACTCTGCTGCATAAAATAGGAGCATGCTTCCACACCCCTGCACTAAAAGTTCCTGGACTAGGCACCAAGCAAACCCTTTGGTAGCCAATGACAGGGATGATAATGGGCAATTGTCTCAAAAATGTACATCCAGGAAGAGAACATGTTGCTAGCGCCTTCATTTCTGCTTTCCAGCAACTCCTGCACTGTCTGGGGCTAGAGCTGCAAACTCTGGTGATGTTTCTGACTGCTCTTGCACAGCAAGCTCCCTCCAAGCTCCTATGAGCAGGTGGCCAAACATGTGCATCAGAGAGCCGAGCCAACCATCCCAACCATTCGACAGGCAGACCGTAAAACACAGAAGTTGGACAAAGCAAGTTTCACTATAGTCTTTGCGCTTGTTTGTATTCTATCGCTGCATGTATCAGCAGCGAGTCAGGTTCACATGCAGGGACTGGCCATACAGTGGTTCTAACCGCCCCCTCACCTGTGCCGTTGATAGCAAACTTGCCACATATGCTAAGCCTTTCCCCGGTCTTCAGGTAACTTGGCCGTCTGCGTTGCCCAAAACTTGTATATCATCAGTTTTTTTGCCAAGGCACTCGTAGATGCAGCCAGTACGCACTCTGGCATGGCCGCTCCAACTTTGCTTCCTGTAATCTCCATTCCAAGCAATGCTTCCAATTCCAACCCCGAAAAAGGCAGGCTCGCGCGACTTCTGGTCAAAAACGCACGATGACAGACTGCGTCGAACCCCTTCGTGATCGGGCAGAACAACAAGGGAGTCTAATGCATAACTTTTTACATTAGTGGCACTAACTTTTGCCAAGAGAAGAGCCCTGAGCCTGGATTTAAACTCGAGCTCACTGGGGCACACCAAGAGACCGAGAGACGTCCGTTCATCTGCCATGTTTGCCCAGCCCTCCTCCAAGCCATGCAGTACTCAGCGGGAAGGCACGAGAATATGTCCTAATGTGTTCTGTTCATGAAGGGACCGATATTACCCTTTTCAGACCCGTTGTTGTCCCGTAGGAGGTGTCACCTTTTCATGCTTCGCTAGGTCGAGGCTCCCACTAACTGCTTAGCCTGGACTGGTATCTCTTACTCTTCTGGTAGAACTTAAAAAGCAGCGTCCGTCAAGATGACGGACAGAAGGCCCATAGACTTGGAGGAGGGCTGGGCTAATATGCAGGTTCGACATCTCATCTGCTGGAGGAGCAAGGGCTGTTGGAGTTAGCTTTGGCGCAATCTTGATCCCGTGCCTGTTGTTATCTGCAGCAAGGGATTCAGAAGCTGATCCGCCTACTTGAGGGGGAGAACGAGAGCCAGTTTAACGCCGAGCAGTACATGATGCTTTACACGTAAGTCTACCGCGCGTTCATGGCTAGCAACATGGACCTGGCATGGTCTCACCGCTTCTGGCCTGCAGAACTACCTACAATATGTGCACCCAGAAGCCGCCCTATGACTTCTCAGAACAGTTGTACGAGCGGTATCGCGAAGCCTTCAACAGCTACATTGAGAGCAAGGTGTGTTTTGGCCGGGATCCTTGCCCTGGGAACTACTCCCTCAGCAGAGCAGAGTCGCTGAGGTGCTGACTTGATTTATTTTGTCCCGCAGGTGCTGCCATCACTCCGGGAGCACAGGGACGAGGTGCTTTTAAAGGAGCTGTATCATAGATGGTGCAACCACAAGCTCATGGTTAGGTGGCTGTCCAGGTTCTTCAACTACTTGGACAGGTATGGGCTAGATGGGTTATCGCTATAGGCCTTCCTGCCAAACCAGTGATCAGCAGCAACATGTTTCACACACGGCATGTGCTGTTTGTTCTGCAGGTACTACGTTCTCCGGCACTCACTACACCCTTTGAAAGACGTTGGTCTAATCTGCTTCAGAGGTAAGCCTGGCTAATCCAGTTTGCATGCGTGCAATCATGCGCTTTGGGGTATATGAATGTGTGCATGGTAACCCCTCCTGCTGCATGCCAGAGCTGGCTTACGGTGTGCAAAAGGGTTGGTTGCAAAGGCCATTAGGTGTTTGGAAGGGTTCCATTTACATGCTAGTTTACTCCTGGATTCAGAGATTGGACTGACACTGTGCATGCGTCGCAGGGTAATTCTGACACTGTTAATGCGTAGCAGAGTTGTAGTGCTGTAGTTTTTTTACTGTTTGGTGGAAGATGTGGCCTTATCACTGCAACAGGTCATATGGCCGTGGGTGCCTTCAAAGGATGCCACATGGGCTGCCCATTTTCATACTTTTAGACATGATGTTTCTTTGTATGGCAACAGATCAAGTGTATGTGGATGTGAAGCGCAAGGCCAAGGATGCTGTGCTCAAACTGATCGAGCGGGAGCGGGAGGGCGAGCTAATTGACAAAACACTGGTGAAGAACATCCTGGACATCTTCATTGAGGTGAGTGCCAGGAAGCGGTCTTGTGCCAGTGGTGTTGGTGCTGGCAGGCTGTAGGCTCTCAGGTGCTGCAGCAAGTGAACTCATGCAATTAAGCTGCGGTAGAGTGGCTATCGCGATCAACCCTGGCTGCACATTTATCACAACAGGGGCATGCTGAGTCATGCAAGCAAAGGCCTTGGGACAAAATGTTTCAGCTGTGACCGTATAAGGGCCTCCCAGATGAGGCAATGCTGTGGGGCTAAGATGGCTTGCATGAATGGCTGCAAACGACTTATGTAGTCGCTGTTGCTACTGTAGGTGGGCATGAATGGCATGGAGGCATACGAGCGTGACTTCGAGGAGCCCATGCTTGTGGAGACTGCATCCTTCTACAGGCGGAAAGCAGCTGAGTGGATCACAGAGGACAGCTGCCCCGACTACATGCTGAAGGTGTGTGCTGTGTCCAAGAGGAGGGAAAGACAGTAGCAGGGGGTGCAAGGGCGCTTGCAGGCATCATTGGGAAAATGCAGGTTCACTTCCACCCTTGTTTTGCTGCGGCATTTAGTTTGCACGGGGAAGCAGGAGAAGCTGTCTGCATGCTTGCAGTGATGGGCATGTCATGGAACTGCAACAGCCGATGACAAGCAGCAGTTGGATGAGGTTACTGTTTGGGCGCTTTCTGCCGCTGGCTTATGCTTACAGCAGACTGCCCGTATGCTTACAGGCAGAGGAGTGCTTGCGGCAAGAAGAGGAGCGTGTTGGCAACTACCTCCACCCTTCCACCAAGCCCAAGCTGCTGAAGGAGGTGGAGAATGAGGTGCTCACCAAATATGAGGAGCAACTGCTTGCTAAGGAGCATTCTGGATGTGCGGCTTTGCTTAGGGATGACAAAGTAAGTACTTGAGGGACACGAGGGAAGGGATTGCTTGTATCGTTTGCTCTTCCCTATCTGCAGCTCTGGACAGGTCGGGACTGGCATGTTGGATTGATTGATTCACCTGTATTTGGTTTAGGTAGTTCCCAGTTTTGAGCGCTGCATATGCAACCCGTTAGATATTTGTATGTGGCCTCTACATGTACATGTTGTAAAGCATAGTTGAAGCCGCTGTAGCAGCTCATGCTGCAGCTTTTCGTCTGCTTTCGTCAGAGACGGGCCGCTCACCACCTACTGCAGCAACGGGTGCATGTGCTGAAAGCTGTGTGTGCTTGCACTACTTGCTCTGCAGACAGAGGACTTGGCGCGCATGTTCCGGCTCTTCTCCCGGGTGCCGAGGGGCTTGGACCCCATCGCTGACATCTTCAAGCAGCATGTGGAGAGTGAGGGCATGAAACTGGTTAAGGAGGTGGCGGAAGCTGTGGAGGCCAAGAAGGAGAAGGATGCAGGTAAAGCAGGGGCAGCAGTTTGTGGGGTAGGGGTGCAATTGCCATGGAGGGGTTGGGATAGTGAATGGAGGCCGCTGATACTGGTTTGCAGGGCACAGACTGGGGCCAAAAGTGAGCCTGTAGCTGGATGCGCTTGCAAAGAGGTTGTTTGTGCGAGCAGCTTTCCAGACTTCCGACTGAGAGCTGTATTGCGCCGTAGATTATGTTTGTGTTGAGGCCTGCTTCAGCCTATGATTGATCTGCGCCCTGGCTTGCAATTGATGGCTGTGGGATTTTCAAAGGGCCTAAAGCTTGCAGACAAGGACCGATCGCCACTGCATAAGTGGCGAATGTTTGGCTCTTCCTACACTGCTGTGCAGCACGCCCCTAGCACCTCGGGCTCATTGATTTTCAATGTGCGCTTGCAGGCAAGCCTTCCAAGGACTCTGGTACGTCGGCAGAGCAGCAGTATGTGCGCCAGGTCATTGAGCTGCATGACAAGTATCTTGCCTACGTCAGCACATGCTTCAACAACAGCAGCTTGTTCCATAAGGCCCTCAAGGAGGCGTTTGAGGCCTTCTGCAACAAGATGGTGGGGCAGAGCAGCAGTGCAGAGCTGTTGGCTAACTTCTGTGATAACCTGCTGAAGAAGGGTGGCAGCGAGAAGCTGAGCGATGAGGCCATTGAGGAGACACTGGAGAAGGTGGTCAAGCTGCTGGCTTACATTAGCGACAAGGACTTGTTTGCTGAGTTCTACCGCAAGAGGCTGGCCAGGAGGCTGCTGCAGGTGTGTGGTGGGCTGGTACTGTAGGAATGATATGTGCTTCTCAAGGATTACAGTAGACATGGTGAGTTTATTAACTGATTATGAGCTCTGCTGCCTGAAAGCTGCAAGCTGTAATGACTTTGAAGTGATGGAGCTGGGGTAGGACTTCGGGATCTCTGAAATCACTCTTCATGATAACTGACATATCATAAAAGGCAGTGTAGAGTAAAACTTTCCTGCTTGCGAAGCTACTGGCAGGTAACACAGTAAATTGCATCCTTGACAGGCAAACTCTTGACAGGCAATCTCTGTGTACTGCAAAATACTGATATCAGGCTGCTGCTTGTCTTCTCTCTGACAGGACAAGAGCGCAAGTGATGACCATGAGCGCTCTATCCTCACGCGGTTGAAGCAGCAGTGCGGTGCCCAGTTCACCAGCAAGATGGAGGGCATGGTCACAGACTTGCAGCTGGCGCGCGAAAAGCAGCAGGCCTTTGAGGAGTGGCGGGAGCGCAAGGACAAGCAGCTATCCATTGATCTCAGCGTCACTGTGCTAACCACAGGTATGCATTGGCTTGGGTAAGGAGCTTGCCCTTGACGGGGCATAGGTGGCGGATGACGGTTTGGGGAAATGTGCGAATTGGAATGGAGGCAATGCATGCAGCTGTCGTTGGTGGTTGGTGTCTGCTTGCGCTGACAGGTATGTAGCCGATGTGTGCTGACACATATTTAGCAGGTTGCAAGCACTCATATATTGAAGAGGTGTTGAAATTCGCTGACGATGATTCGCATGCCAAGGATGTACTGGCGTTTCTACCACCTGCAGGCTTCTGGCCCACGTACAAGAGCATGGACTTGGCGCTACCTCAGGAGATGGTGGAGGGTATTGAGGCCTTCAAGATGTTCTATGAAGGGGACAACAAGCACCGCAAGCTGACCTGGATCTATTCCCAGGGCACCTGTGTGTTGAAGGGCAACTTTGATGCACGGCCGCTGGAGATGGTGCTGTCAACACTGCAGGTGCGTGTTGGCTGGTACTGCAGTCTGTCTCCTACCGCTGAGGTTGACCTTACTTGCTTATTGTATTGAAGCCCCTGCAGTTATATAGACTGTGCCAACCTCCCCCACCCCTCCCCCCTCCTCCAGAGCGTGTCTTGGGAGGGGTCGGGGTTCGTCTACTGGAACTGCATCATGTGAAGGTTAGCTGAGTTTGTGCGTCTGTGCACGGGCTGCTGGATTGAGGGGAGTGGTCTGAGGGAACACTCCTTGCACAGTCCTGGCTAATGTCTACCGGTTTTGATTAGGGTGCGCGAGGGTTGTTTGACCAAACGTTCCATTTTAGCAATGATTGTGTCTGTTCGGGCTTGTGAACCTCTGTGGTTGTGCTGTATCATCAAGCCCATGTGTGTTCATTCCCTGCTGCAGGCGTCAGCGCTGCTACTGTTCAATGAGGTGGATGAGCTGAGCTACCAGGAGGTGCAGGAGCGGCTGAACCTACCAGAGGAGGATGTGAGCCGCTTGCTACACAGTTTGAGCTGCGCCAAGTACAAGATCCTCACCAAGGACCCTGCCACCAGGACCATCAGCAAGTTAGACAAGTTTGCGTTCAACAACAAATTCACTGATCGGATGAAGCGCATCAAGGTGAGCAGCGGGGCAAGGATGGAATGGAATCTTGCTACGTGGTGCTGGTGGTTCCACAGAAGCCACGGCCCAGGCATTGGTTGCAGAATGTGTCGTGTGGTTGCCCTAAATGTGGATTGCAGGTGTCTGTGCATGCGGATATGTCTTCTCAAGGCACCTTTTGTGGCATTTCTGTCAGTCACACCCTAGGACATTACATGTACCGAAAGTGCCTAACGCACAGAAGAACCTTCCCCAGCTCATGCATCAGCTGTACACGCTTATGGAGCAAGTATCGTCCTTGGCTCTTGGATGTGCAATCAGAGACATAACTTCTGCTAAGCCAGTGAGTGGAGCTAATTTGGTTTGTGCCCTGGTTATGCTTGCCAGGTGCCACTACCACCCATGGATGAGCGTAAGAAGGTGATTGAGGATGTGGACAAGGACCGCCGCTATGCCATTGATGCAGCCATTGTGCGTACCATGAAGTCACGGAAGGTGTTGCAGCATCAGCAGCTGGTACTGGAGGTAGTGCAGCAGCTGAGCCGCATGTTCACACCTGACTTCAAGCTCATCAAGAAGCGGGTAGAGGACCTCATCAGCCGTGAGTACCTGGAGCGTGACAAGGACAACCCGCAGCTGTTCAGGTACCTGGCATAAGTGCCAGGCAGGGCTGCAGGTATTCGGGGTTGGTGTTGAGAGGACGGGTGTGCAGGTAGTTGGCATGCTTGCTTGGCTGGCTCGGGGTAGGTGGTGTTTGCGTGGGTGGTTGGTTGGTGGGTGGGTAAATATCTAGCTGGGGGAGTACCGGTATGTAATAGGCCTGAAGTAAGGGGGATAGCTGGTGAGTTGAGCATTTATGCCAGCTCCAGGCGTATGCTGGAAGTGGAACTGGAGGAGCAGGGAAGCTCACCTCAGCGGGGAGGGTGAGGTGACAATGGCAATACAGGCGGTTGCTTGGGATAAGCAAATGCCTGTGGTTGAGGTGTACACATGGGCAAAAGAGGAACTGTATGGTTTTAGGTTGGATTGAAAATGCTTGCAGGTCGTGCAGGGTGGAGTGAGGCTTTACGCATTTAAGCAGGTGCTGAAATGATGTGGAAGATGCAGCAGAATGGATGTGGCTGCTCATATGCATGGTGCTCACAAGGGTGAAGCATTTGTCTGTGGTTGGCTCAGATCAGCCATAAGGGGCAGGGAGAGGTGGAGCAAGTGGATGGCTCAGGCACAGTTGACCTTGTGGCATAAGTCAGGTTGGGGTCTGCTAGTGTGGAAGGCTGATGTGGTTTTACGAGTGTATAGATTTTGTGCTGTGTGGAGCAGGACTATGACTGCTTGCGTCAGGGCATGGCCTGTGCTAGTCATGGTTGCAATGTCTCCACATGGACATAAGAGGGTGTCCCGTGCTTGCTAGTGAGGAATATGCAGTCGTGGGAGCAAGCTTGTGAACGATTGAAGGAAAAGGGAGAAGAAATGAAGGGTGTGCAGATTGCTGCAGATTGCTGCAGCGGGACCCAATGGATTCTTGGTTGTGAATAGCACATGCACAGCAGTTGTTCTATGAGTCCAAATTCAGTATTGTCGTCCCCCAGAGGGTAAAGTGTATCGCATGGGCTGTGGTGGTCGTAGCCGTCCAGACGTTAGAAGCACCTTCGTACGTCGCGATCTCTGCTACGACAGTAGGGGGCCAAACTATAGGCTCATTTCGCAAACATGGTACGTCGCGAACGACATTGGCCAGTCTCGTGGTCGTGCACGTGGCGAAAGGGAGTTAATTGTGGCGGCCCCGTAAGGCTCGCACTCTCCACGGTCGGATCATCAGTACCGGACAGCACTACACCGGTCACTTCAGCTCACCGAACTCAAATGCGCAACTAGTGCATCGAGACCCTTGTCTGCCGGCATAACTTGATACCGTAAGACGATTACTTGCAGTCCCCAGGCTGACAAGCGTGCATCAGGGATAGGTCTAGGAAGAAATGTTACCCCATTTACACGACAGCTCTCTGGGGCAGACCTGGCATTTGCCGATCACTGGCTCTGCTTTGACTAGCTGTATCCTTTAAATGCTAGAAGGAGTGTTAAAGGTGCAGTCCTGACATTCTGCCAGATGGACGTTGGTTCTTTTAATGAGCATGTAGAGGCTCGTTAGCCTGTTGGGACGAGCGGTTGGGGCTTTGTTCGATTCGATGGCGAGCAGCAGGAGGGAACCTTCCTCCTCCTCAGCCGTCAATTGGAACATTGTCGACGATGAGCTGCAGCGTATAGCACCTGACTTCAAGGATCCCAAGTTCTATGCTCTCAAGCATGTCGTGGAGATACTCAGCTCGAACACGCCCCAGGTCATGGTGGCGGAGGTGAGCTTGTAGACCACAGCTACAGTCCTGGCAACTCTGTTGCATCGCGGTCGTGACCCTGGAGAACTTATGTGCAGCTTCGAGCTCAAGAGGAGAGACTGTTGGGTCTGGTGGACAGGATGGTGCAGGGGTATCACGGCGGGTTTGTGAAATCCATCCAGAACTACTCTCAAATACTGCAGCTGTTCACAGAAGCGAAGGAGCAGGTGCGTAACAGGTTGCCATGATCCTGCACTTCTGCATTGATGTAGCAGCCAGTGGAGCGAACCGCTGAAGAAGAACCCAGCAGATCTGAATACAGGTCATAGTCGAGCAGATTGGCAGCCTGACTTTGGACAATTCAAAGACCTGGAAGCACACTGATGTTCATGTATATTGCTTTCTGAAGCCTTCCCACTGCTTCCTGTGTGCTCCGTACCCAGGTGGATGGCCTCAAGAAGTCCCTTGCAGATGCTAGCCGCCAGCTAAGTGCCCAATCAAGACATTTGCAGCAGCAGGTGGGGCTCCTTTTATGGCAATGAGGACCCGGGCGGATGCTTCTTGTTAGCGAGCTGTCTATGCCACTCTACCACTCTATTCAAAACTTGCAGCCAACACTGTGATTTGCAAAAATGTGCAAGCCATTAACAAGCTTCGTGCAAGCCAGGTTGTAATAGCTAAGCAGAAAGTGGCAAGCCTGCATATCATCACCTTACCTCACACAGTACACAGATGTCCAGCTGTCTGGTTGCCACGTACCCTGCGTGGTGGCTAAGGTCTGCTTTGCTGGACAGCCTACAAATCCCCTATACCAGATGGTTCTCGTAAATATGGTACACATAGCGAACTTAGCCTTTACCACTTACCCTTGTGGACAAATACTGTGCCAGCATCGATCTGAAGTTTCTCCTCATTGAGCAGCACATGGCTGATTTATACGCTTCAAGACCACCAGTTATATGTGCTCCCGCCTGTCTCCTCTGCAGTGGCGCAAGAGCAACACCCTAGAAGCTACCTTGAAGCTGCTTGATGACATACAACAGGTGGTGGATACCCCAGGCAAGATTGATGAGGCGCTGGCAGTGAAGGTAAGGAAGCTGCACAAAGACAAAGCACTTGGATTGGCCACAAGAAAGCAAGCCATGGTGCAGCATCTCCTATGTAGTGGTAGTATTAGTACTGTAGAGAAGTGTGAGTCAAACACAGCAGTGTCTGCACTTGGTAACTCCTGTGGTCGTTGGTTACTCATGTGGTGCAGTGACCTTTTGGTTGCACGTTCTGATTGCTTGATTGATTAATCCCATACCAGAACCTCCCAAATGGTGACAGCGTATGAGAGTCAACTGCTGATACATGTCTTGCCTTGCTATTAGCAGACCTGCAACTTCTTCTCAATGTAGCGCATCCTTGTTGCCTGTTGCTGCTTGCAGGACTGGTCTCGAGCTGTGACTCTCCTGCTGGAAGCCTGTGGCAAGCTGGCCAGAGAAGAGCTAAGGGGGGTAAGCAGGCAGTCAGCACCTTCTGTGGTGCAGGGGGCCTGCTGGGAAAGGAAGGATATGTGCTGTGCTCTGAGTAAGATTATCTGTGAGGTTGTCGCTGAAACAGATGAGCTCTGGGTGAATTAGCTTTGAAGATTACCTGTGAGGTTGTCGGTCAAACAGATGAGTTCTGGGTGAATGAGCTTTGAAATTGTGTGACAATTCCAGCACTTAGACCAGTGCCTGCATGGATGGCACAGTCTATTCAGATTCACTGTCTGCATGCATAGCATCGTATCTTGTATTGTTTGCTCCTCACAACTGTATTTCAATCAGGCTGAATCCAGTAATGGCACTGATCGTGGCAGGTGGGGGCTTTGCGCAAGTTGCGGACGGATGTAGCAGAGATCAGCCGCACCATTCAGCTGCAGCTTCTTGAGGAAATGCATGCCCGGGTGTATGGCTACGCAGCAACAGCTACGAATACCACCCCCACACAGGCTAGCAGCAGCAGCAGGTCAGCGTCGCCAGCTCCCGGCAAGGGCAAGAGCCCTGGAAGCCAGGTGAGATGTTTAGCTCCTTATGAAAGCCAGTGTTCTTGGATCCATTCAATAATGGTTTTGGCCAATTTGACCTAGCAACCCTCTTGCAGTTGCCATACCTTGAATGTTTGGTTGTTTTTGTTTGATATGCAGTTGGAGATGGAAGCATTTCTGTTCATAAAGCAGGGCTAGAGATCTTGAGCGGGGGTTTGTGGCGTGCGGTGGTGCTATGCGACATTGTCACCAAATAGTGTGTGGGAATCGCAGTAGTGCCTCCTCAGACAACTGTTTGTATGATCATCGTAGGGACTGCAGTTCCGTTCTGGTTGAGATCAGCATACAGCTGTTACAGGGTACGCCGTCTTGACTGTTTACCAGTGCCCAATCACTCATCACTGCCCAACCCTTCAATGTAAATGGATAGCCCACAGAACATCAAATATTGGTCGGTAGTGTAAGGCATGAAATTACCCTCATGCGGCTGCCTGCCCATCGTGTAAACGGTGGGTTCTGTGTACTGCAGGGGCGCAGCTCTCGTAGGAGGAGTCGGGCTGACAGCGGCCCTACTATGCCACAGTATGTGAAGGATGCTCTGGCCATCCAAGACAGCGACCAGGTCAGTTGCTTGTATGAGCGGACTGCCTGCTTGCAGGACATGCCAGACATAACCTGTGTGGCTTAAGTGGGATATATCATATGTTTTGGTACATATCATGGGCATGAGTCAGCTTCAGAGCTTGGCATATCGCCAGACCATGTGATGGGCCGGTCTCGCATGATTGTTCTCGTGCGTCATTAGCAGTACAGTATGCATCACTCTTGGAATGCCGTTGGGCAGAGTTTTATGGTGGACATGTGTTGTGGCCATAAGAACCACTCTGCATGTGCAGAGCGCATCGTTTAGGCTCCAGCAGGAATGCTGCTTGACGTCTAGACATGGTGATGGAAGGACAGAATTAAAATCCTCTTTCAGAGGAGCTATAGCAAGCACTAGCTGGGATCTATAATGTCAATGAGAGCAGGGTTGCACTCTGCAGCAAATCCATATGGACACCATAGATCCTCTAGCAAATGATTGCCAGACAACGGGTAAGTTGGAAGGTCTAAAAAGCGTCGCCAGACCTTGCACTTCCTCTCTGACTCTTGAGGCAGATCACATGGTGTGGCTTCTGACCACAGGGAAAGTTATATCACAGGTCCAACAGTGAACAGTAGCCAGGACTTGTGCTGTCAATTAGATCCAATTTGAACCTTGCAGCAAATCCATATGGACACCACCGATCTTGTGTGGAATGGTATTGCTAATGATCACAGGCTGGCCCCAGGCAGGCAGACATGAAGGAGCTGGTGAGCTGTCTAGTGCAGATCGGAGGGCTGGAAGAGGCCAAGGCGTACCTCAGGCTGCATGCACGGAGTGAGATACGGAGGCTGGTGCAGCGGGTGGTGGAGGCCTGGGCACAGCAGCAGCGGACTAAGCTAAAAGGAGGGCTTGGGATGAACCTGACAGGTGAGGAGGGAGCAGAGTTGTACCCGTTTAGCGATATTGAAAGGGCAGGGGTGGGTAGGGGTGGGGTGGGCTTGGGATGAAGCAGGGGTTGGCAGGTATGTAGTAAGTTTAGATAGAAATAGGAACTGGACAATTAGGGTTGGGAGTGGACACCCGCCCCTCCCACCCCCCCTTCTCGGGTATCAGGCTTCTTGCACTCGAGCAGCAAGGCAAATCCATGTGAGGCCTGGGGATAACCTAGCAAGTGTGAAATCCAGGCAGGATGGGTCTTGAGGAGTTTGACAGCTGGGCCAGGGTGGGAGGTGAAGGGTGGCAAAAAACCCGTGGCAGCGCTCCTAAGACTCCCCAGGACCAAAGAGCAGCAGAGGCCCTTCCCTGCGTCCTGTCGACATGTAAAATACGCTTGGTAATATTGGTGGTGAAAGACACTAGGCAGATCACCAAAGTGAAAGCTTGCTAATGTTGCGTTTCAACTCCAATGTTGTCTACATTGCATTCTTTCACCTTTGCAGGGTCTGGCAAGAACAGTGGCAGTGCTCCCATGACTCCCCAGGCGCAAACAGCAGCAGAGGCCCTCATGCGGCAGGTGTTTGACAGCTGCTTGAGAGCACTGGCAAACCTAGGCATCCTGTTGGAGGAAGTAGCTAGTGCAACAGCTCCTGTGACCAGCAAGGCAGCATTGCTCCTGCTGCAGCAGCAGATGGGGATACAGCAGCTGCAGGGGGGCCAGGAACCTGGGGGCCCAGCAGGTGGCGGTATGGGCCAGGTGCGAGATAGGGGGCGGGGGAAGGGGGGCGAGTCTCACTGCTTGCTGTAGCTTAGAAGTGGGGCATGTGTCCTGATTGCATTGGGGGCCAGGGTTGGGCCGGAGACCCCTATTTTGCGTATGTTGGGACCTGGGCAGAAGGATATGTTGTTAATAGATACATGGCCAGGAAGGGGTGGGAGGAGGCTGGGAGACAGCAGAATTGCGTAGGGTCAAGGTGGAGAGCAAAGCAAGTATTTCCACAGCCAGGGGGGCGAAGAGTTGGTGGGCAGGAGGAGGTTGGAAGGGCCTTATGGAGCTTTCAGGCGTTTTGCAAAGAATGAGTTATGGTGATTGAAGGGGAGGGCACCAGTTAGGGCGTCAGCATACCTAGCAGCAGTGACCTAGCCTGTGATTGAGCAACGTCGGTCAACATGTTCTCTGGACATGGATTAAGCCTTAGGACACTGCAGGATATGTTGGGCACAAGCTGAAGCTGCAGGATGTGTTGGGAGACACATGCTGAGATCGCGTGTTTGTGTGGTTGCAGATGACCAGGGGGTTCCACCAGGACCAGGGAACCACCTTGGAGGGACCAGCTTATGTAGCAGCAGAGTACAGCCATGTGTGGCAGCAGATTCAGGAGGAGTGCCAACTGCTGCTGGGACAGCTGCTGCATGCCCCTCTGAGGATGAGGCACGATGGGGCTGACTCAGGAGCAAGGTGAAAAGGATGTGGCGGTTTAGCTTGGGGACGTCCTTGGCTTGACCAACACCAGTGGTTTTACCACCACGCTTTTCTTGAGTTTTCAGCAGCGAGCACTTGCCACACTTTAGTCGGAAGTTTCAGCAACTGCACATGCATGGCATGCCTGACTATGGTCCTCCTGTCCAGAAGCGTATTCGCTGGTTCTAATAACCCATGCATCCATCCCACCACCTCCCTCTCCCACAGGCCAGGTGGCTGGTTGGCTGAGTTTGCGGAGATCGGTGAAAAGGCGCTTGCTTTGGCCTCAGCAACAGTCACTGGTCTTCCCCCAGGCGCAGCACTGCCTCCCGGTGCAACAGATGCTGCTGCTGCATCTCCGGGAAGCAGTACAGCTACCGGCATCAGCGGCAGTACAGATGACAGCAAGCTGACATTCACATTGGATGTGACGGTTTCGGGGCTGGACACGCCACAGGCAGCGCTGGGGGCCTCGGGGCCCAGGGAGGCAGGGGCAGCACAGGCAGCAAGCTATGCTAGCTTCCTGGGGAAAGTGTTGGGGGAGAAGCAGGGCACTGCGTATTTTGCTCCAGCAGGTGAGGCGCTGTGGTGACAGCATGGAGCAGCTTGTAGCTTGTGTCATGTGTTGTGAACCTCCCCTTTTTGTCTGGTGGGTTAGCATCCTTTGCCAAAGGCTACGGCCGTTCCTGATTTATTCAGGTGAGCTTGTGGCGTGGAGTAGTCTTTGAGCTTTCTGCGGTCCTTATGGATGACAGTGTTGCACGCATCAGCATGTCACCAGCAATATGCTCCACCTAAAAGCATCTTATGGCAAATATATTTGTCCTAATGCCTTTATCTGCTCCTTCTGCTGTGCATCCCCTGCTTTGCCTCTCTGCAATCTGCCTGCTGATGCTGCCTCCCACGTGGGTTACGTGTCCTCTGCTGATGCTACTCTGCTCTTTCTGCTGACTGTGCTGCTGATGTTGCCACTGCTTATCTCTCTCCTGCATTCTCTCCTGATACAGCTGCTGCTACCCTGCTCCTCCTGTCTGCAGTGTACCTGCCAGTCACTGCCTTCACAGACAATGCCCTAGGGATCCTACAAGTGGCAGAGCCCAGGCGTGGTGGCTCCCACCCAGGACAGCTGCCCCCCAGGCACCCAGGAGGACCACCTGGTTCCCTACAGGATAGCTTTAGGGGCAATGTGTGGCTGCGGCAGTCTGTAGAGGACTTCATCTCAGAGACATTCCTGCCACAAGCCTGGGTAGATCTGAGGGGAAGGTAGGTTGGCTTCTGGGCCATGCTGGCGTTGACTGTGGTAGTTGCTTAGGATTTAATATAGAGGATCAACTTAGGTATTTTCCAGAGGACTTTGTCTCACGGACGTTCCTAGCGTAACATTGGTTGGATCTGAGGGGAAGATGGGTTGGTACTTGGGCCAAAGGAACCAGTTGTCGGATGTGCTTAGGGGTTCAGGATAGAGGTTCAGGTTAGGAAGGTTTGCGAGGACTTCATCTCAGAAGACGCTCCTAGCAGAAGCATGGTTGGAGCTTAGGGGAAGGTGGGTTGGCAGTTGGGCCCAGTGAAAACGGGATGTCACACATATGAGGTTATGTTTGAGGCTCAGATTAGGAAGGTTCTGGAGTGCTTGGTCCCAAACAGCATTACCCACAAGTGTATGTTCTTCTGAGAGGAAGGTCTGTTGCAAATCACCCCTAAGCTTAGCTGGTTTCTGTTGATATTCTGTTTAGTTTTGAACTTTTGAGCTTGTTGAGAACCGGATAGCAGAAATGCTGTGGCAGACTTCTTAAACAGAAATGCCCCCTCTCAGGTTTGTGGGGGCCTGAGGGGCAGTTGGGTAAGGAGGGAGTGGGGAGGGCACCTGCTGCAACCATGCATACATGTAGAGCTGCATGCGAGATCTAGTTGCTTACGTTGGTCATACCTGTGCAAGGGTACAGCCACTGCTAGTAGCATGTCCTTATCAGAGATGCAGTGTTTGTAGCCGCTTTTAATCCGACTAATCTGAAAAGCACAGTTTCTACATTGAGGCAATATGGATAGAGAGATAAGTACTGTATGCTTGTGTATCACGCAGGGTGGTGGGTAGCAATTCCCTCCAGCCCCAGCTCGCCAATATGATAGCCAGAATTTGGCTGTTTATAGTGTGGTACATAATGAAGTGCATGATTGGACACTGGACTTACATGCACTATTTTCGCTTGTGCTGCAGGTGTACAGCTTCTCTGGAGGACAGCGACTCCTTCCGGCCCCAGCTGGCGTTTGGGGGTGCCATTATCTCAAAAGGCCCCCGACCAGATGTGCCTGTGCCCAAAGGGAGGGTAGGGGGTGCGCTGGTGCCTGCTGCTATCTTTGCACAGCAGGTGGTGTCTGAGGTGGTTGGTTGGTCATCGGCCATCCCTACGCCTGCTGCAGGAACGCTCATAGGTGAGGCAGTGTGTGATTCCGGATTAAAACTGATTGCATGGCTTGGGGATGATCTGAGGAGGGCAATAGGAGGAGGGTAAGGAAGGCGGATAGGAGTGGCAGAACGATGCAGGGATAAACCAAGTGTATTCAAGGTAGGGGCTGTAGCCAGTCTTGCTTACGTTTGTTGCAGAGACACTCACTGCATGGCCTTTTCTGTGGTTAAACTGTAGCCCTGGTTCTATCGGTAAAATGGACCAAAACTGCATCCCTGCTCAAATTCAAGAAGAACTTGAAGGAGCCTGAGTTTGCATGTTCTGGATGCACTGTGCTCTGTCACTGTAGTAAATACCTCAGTTGCAGAGCTTTCCCAAGGATGTCAGTGGGATAAAGTATGTATGATTTTACCCCTGCAGGGCTTAGTCTCAAATGATCTTAGTCCAAACCAATGATTGCTCATCAATGTGTGTAGGTGTGCTGGAGTCTGTGATGAGTCAGATGCTGGAGGCCTTCCAAAGGAGTGTGCAGCAGTGCCTAGCAGATTCCGCCTGCGCCAAGCTAGCAGGTCGCTCCGACCTGGGGTTGCTCATGGCAACAGAGCCAGATGCTGAGCTGCTGGATGACGCCATGAACTTTTACGTACCCCGCAGCTATGAGGGCTTTGATGGGGGGAGCTTCATGGGGGCTCTGAAGGCAGCAGGTAAGGAGTATGGTTTGAAGAAAATGCATAGAGATGCACTGATTCAAGCAAAAGGCATCAACAGCAAAGTCCATAGTTCCCTGTTTCCTGAGATCATAGATGGATGGTATCTACTCTCAATCATTTCAAAATGGAAGACCAGGTATGCCAATGGCCAAAGAGACCCAAAGTGTAAACACAAGGCTACCACATCTAGTCTAGGTGGCCTCAAAAAACTTGTCTCATTATGGACTTGTGCCCAGGCATGGTGTGGAAGCTTGGGTAGGAGGGCAGGGTAACTGCACGTTGGGCACTGGAGCAGCAGCTGGGAAATAATTATGTACTTTGGACCATGTCAGTTAGCCTTTTGCAGGTATAGTTGACCGAAGTGAAGAAAGAACATGTTTTCATCCTTACAGAAACAAGTGTAGCAATTTAAGCAACAATTTTCTCTTTTAGAGTTGTGATTTTGTTTGGCCATTGGCATAGCTGGTCTTGCGTTTTGATTGATGATTGATTCATTGTTGTGGTCCTCAGCCTGTTCTGCCTGCCATGAGTCTTTAAATCAGTGCACTTCCCTTCAGCATGATTGCGCCAGTTATACTACCAACCAAAAGCAAGTGGCCTGGCCCTAAGGGGCCATGGAGCATCAGAAACTGGAGTAGTGTCTGTTGCTCAGTCGCAAAATTCCACATTGCTGTTGTCCATGGTTGCAGACAAGCCCGTGTTAGTCCCTGGCGTGTATCGCCCCCAGCTCAAAGTCCGTGGCTTGGGCCTAGAGGGTGACGCCGCAGCAGAAGAGGTGCTGCTCCTCATCCTCAAGGAGCGCCCCAACAACCCTGAGCAGCTGTTAGCAGGCAACAAAGCAGCAGCACTTGTGCAGCTGGCAGCATTGAGTGAGAGCTTGGATTATGTAGCGGACAGGATGATGAAGCTCGGGGGGTTGCAGGGGGGGCTGGCGTCTCAGGGCAGGAGGAGGGTGGGGCTGGGGAAGGGTGGGCACCAACGGGGCGGAGGTGGGCATGGTGGAGTGGTTGCAGAGGGACTGGCGGATGCTTTGGCACTTCTAGTGGACAGGTGAGGAGCGGGCTGAGGAGGCGAGGGGGGGGGGGGGGCGCTGTGTTATGGTAAGGCATGAGGTGTGCTGGTAGCACGTGGCCGGACGATGGTGATTAAGGGAATTGGACTGTTTTGCTGCTGGAGACATGCATGGGCCTACGTGCAAGTGGTGGCAGAGGTGCTGGCGGATGCATTGGCATTGCTAGTGGACAGGTGAGGAGCGGGCTGAGGAAGCAAGGGCGCGGGGGGGGGGGGGGGCCTGCGCTATGGGATGTTGCTTGTTAGGGTAAGGCATGAGGTGCAGGGGTAGCATGGGGCCGGGCGATGGTTGTAATAAAAGCATGGAATTTCTGTGCTGGTGGGCAGATACATGGGCCTAAGGGGAGGGGTTAGCAGAGGGGCTGGCGGATGCGCTAGCCTTACTGGTGGACAGGTGAGAAGTGGGACGGTTCTGAGGGGTTCTGAGGGGGTAGGGTTCAGAGTGCGGGACATAAGTTGATGGTAGAAGGCATGGGGTGGGTCGGTGGCACATGGTCAGGCCGTGTCCATGGAATCATGAGATCCTGGTACTGGTGGGGAGGTGCTGTGCCATGCTGGAGTGGTGGCAGAGGGACTGGCGGATGCATTGGCATTACTAGCGGACAGGTGAGGAGTGGGAGCGGGCTGAGGAGGTTTCTGCGCTAAGGGGGGCGGTTTCTAAGCTGTGGAACGGTGCTTGTTATGTTAAGTCATGAGGTGCAAGGGTGGTACGTGGCAATGGTTATAGAAGCATGGGACTCTCATGCTGCTGGGGAGGTTGGCAGGTTGGCAAATTAGTGTGCATGTGGTAGGATCTGCGCCATGGCTAGTGTCTTTCTAGGGCTTTCCCCGAGGCTTAGCTATCACTGCTGTTGCTGCTGGTCTAAGGACTCACAGCAGCGGCTCTTGTCTACAAATTATCGCTTACTTGCAAGGCTCTGCCAAGGTTGCTGCTGCTACTGCTCGTTTAGCCAGTCAACACTTGCTCCTGTCTGCTGTGTGACAGGTACCGCAGTTTGGTAATGCAGTGCACCGGTGCTCGGCCTGGAGCTTGCAGTATAAGGAGTTGTTTACGCACTTTGCAAGCAGTGCTGTTGCTGCTGGTCTTAATGCAGCCACTTTTGCTGTTGTTCACTATCGTTTGAGCTACCCGAGCTTGGCAGGTCAGTGCACTCCGGACCTGCGGTTTTCTTTATTGTAATTGATCACAAGCGTGCCAAAATTGCTGCTGCTGCTGATCTGTAACACCAGCCAACACCTGATGCTGTTTATCCGCTCGCTACAGGTACCGCAGCTTGGCAGGTCAATGCACCCGTGCCTTGCGCCTTGACCTGTGGCTTTCTTTGTTAGTGCGTCCACAGGCTCTGCCAGAGACTGCCTTTGCTGCTGATCTTTAACACCAGTGATCACATCTTACCTCGTTTCTTCGAAGATATTGCGCAAAATGTGAAAATCCCCGAGATTTATATCAAATTAGCAACTTGTTCGGAAACCAAAATGAGTGGAAATTCCTCAAATCCTGAAGTTTCACGACAGTCCATGGGCCTTCTCGATTCGTTTTAGCCCATTTGCAATCGTTTTTGGCCAAAATCGCAGTGAAACATCAAATGTTCCGAGGCCCTCCGGGGGTGTTCGCAAGTTTCGCCGAAGGTTGCAGGGGGTTCCTCAGAAAGCCTGCCCGAAGATGCAATCACTGTTTAACACCAGCCAACATCTGCTGTTGTTTACCCTTTCTTACAGGTACCGCAGCTTGGCAGGTCAATGCACCCGTGCCCTACGTCTGGACCTGCTGCTGCTGGTAGCCCACCACATGATGAGCCTGGGGGGGTCCTCACACATCTGTGATGAAGAAGACGCCAAGGATGTGCACCCAGCCATGGGGGCCCTTACCAGGTAACTTCAATGGGAGCAAGGCTAGGCTCGACTTGGAATCTAGCATTCGTGTTCCGAATTGCTGTTTTCATAACAGCTTGAGGTGCAGGGGCTATGGTAGGTTTGTCATGGCACAACTTGATACGTATTGCTAAGGACATAGCATGAAGTCTATATGATTTCAGGGTCGAAACGTTGGCTTTAGGTCCACATATGGGCATCCTCTGCTTGTTTTCCTGTCTGAATGGGGTGACAGAAAAGCGGTAATGCTTGACATCTAGGATAAACCTTTCCCCTAAGCTTGCGCCATGCTATGTGGTCCCTGACCTAGCCAGTGAATAAGCATGTGCGTGATGCCAATTGCAAGACATACCACTGACCTGGAGATATCGGTTTGCAGATCTCCATCTTTTAGGCCTTTGTGCCTGCAGCTGAGGTCCTCCTGAAGGGTGTTCCAATCAATGCAATCTTCCTGACTGTATAATGCCCACTCCCTAACACCCTTTACCCACCCCTCCCACCCACCCTTTGTTCACACTTCTCCCCTCCCTCCTCTTCCATTTACCCAGGGCTGCCAGCAGGGCTGCGGAGGAGCTGGTTGGCTACCTGCCCCACAAGAAGATGAACTACGTGTGTGGACCCGTGGCAGGTGCTGCTGCTAGGGACTTGATGTGGGTGTTGGGGAATATCAGTGAGATCAACCCACTAGGGGTGGAGAGGATGGTGCGCAGCTTGGCACTACTGCAGGTGAGGAGGAGGGGTTTAGGGAAAAGGAGGTGGGGTGGGGGGAAGGATGGGAGGCTCGGCGGGGGAGGAATGACGGCGACGTCGGGTAGGGTGTGTAGGGGATGAAGACACGGGAAAGTGAAAGGGGATGGGGAGGAGCTTTAGGTTGGGCAAAACCTATATGGGATGTGGAGGCTTGGGAGAGGAAGGGGCAGAGACCAAGGAATGTATGGGATGGAGAGAGTCATGCATACGCGAGCATGGGGGCATTGATGACGACTTGCATGAGTGCGGTTGTAAAGATGAACTAGACGCATAAGATGCAGCAGAAGTCCTGGGAGGGAAGTGGAGGAAAACCTGGCAGTAGCAAGGGGAGAATTGCACTGGGTTTGGCAGGGAGTGGCAGGGAATTTCCCGTCTGTACTGGGCAACTCTGACAGAGATGTTTAAGCCACATCAGTGCTTTCTATAAATGCCTTTTTCTGGCCGTCAAATGGTTCCCAGGAATAACTGAACCCCTGTCCTTTCTGCAGGGTCCCTTGATCAACTTGGGGGCTGCTTCAGCAGCAGCAGCTGGTGACGTGGGTCACCCAGGTGCCTTGCCTGTGGGTGGTGCAGCAGAGGTGGCCAAAGTCTATGATAAGGCCAGGGGCTATTACACACTGGTGGGCATGCCTGGGGATGAACTGGTGCGCATGGCGTCTAAAACCCCACTGCGCTACTCTGTGGCTGAATGGCAGGCGCTGCTGCAGGTAAACGGGGGTTTAATGATGGGATGGGAACAGCAGTTGAACGGGTGCTTATGCTGGGAGCTAGAGTGCATGGTGGGAGTGGTTGGGCTTGGTATGGTTGGTTAATCTTCTTTTAAATACCATACTGCCATAGCTGCTGACCCAGTGGCTGTGTTTGTATGTTGGGGTGTGTTTTGCTGCTAACGCTGCTGCAGGGCGACTTTGTAGCTGGTAGCAGCGGAATGTAGCAGGCTCTGCTGCAGATACACCGGACATGAAAGGGACATATAGAGAGCTTCTGATTCAGGGCGGTGGCTTTTGATATGATGCCATGGCTGAAAGTATTGACTTTGCCAGGGCCAACACCATGCTGGTCAAAAGAGCCAGAGCGATTGCCAGGGCAAGGATTATTTCATTCTGTGCAGCCTGGCCGGTTGCAGCATCTACGCCTCTTTCTCCCTCGCTACATGATGATCCACGTTGCATAGTTGTGTGAATTTACTTGGTAGACCCATCGGCACGTGTGAGATGCCAGGGTCGCTTGTGATGTTCTTTCTGGTCATGTGCAGAAGGAAAAAGCACTAGCTCTCAAGCTGCAGGAAACCATCGGCTTCCTAGTTATGGTTACAAGTTTTAAAGTGTTGCTAATGGCGACATTGACGGGAGTTGCTCTGCATGCAAGTCTTGACTCCACATTTTGCTTGGTTATGGTTTCCAGGTGCGTGTTCCAGGTCGTGTGGTGGAAGACAACCACCAGCAGCAGCTGTTCTGGGCGCTGGACAAGGTGTACCACCTGTCAGCAGGACAGAAGGCGGTGGAAGTGCTGCAGGACATCAAGACAAGTGTGCAGGTATGAAACTGCATGCTGTACCCTTTGGCATGACAGCTGCCCGGTCATGTGGTGTGGCCAAAGGGTAATACCATATGCTGCAGGATACAAGACTTCGCTTCTTATGCATAGGTCACATCTTTTGCTGCATAGGTTTATAAGTGATCTCGGCTCCACTTGACTATCCTCAAAGGAAATCATCCATCAACAAGCATTCCGTTATGATAGAGTGACAGGGGCGATAGTGGTAGTTACTTCAGCAGGCTAATTGTGTCAATGGAACGCCATGGGGACTGTGTTGTCTCTTGGTGTGCCTGTTTCGGTCCAAACAGCTCAATGGTTTTATTGGAACACTGCTAGCAAGCATTTGTATCTGCTGGCTGCATTGTTTATAAAAGACAAACAGCACTCTACGTGATTGAAGCTAGTCGCCATTGATGTTGTACTTGCGGGAGGGCTACCTTCTTTGGCCGTTGCCAGTCGCATGCGATTTTAACCCTCATATGCTCTCTACCCCTGTCTGGGTTTTGCAGGTCCCTGTCCAGACTATTACAGGGGGTCTTGCAGCAGGTCTTAAGGGTGGTGTCCTGCAGGCCAGGGCACTGCTGAAGCAGGCAGCTACTACAGTGGCTGATAAAGCGACTGATGTCTCAGAAGCAGCTAGGCAGCGGATGGCAAGCAATGCCAACTTGCAGCAGCATCAGCAGCAGACCAGTGGAGGAGGGGGTCCTCCATCGGTAGAAGGCAGCTCTGCTTCTATGTCTTCTGCTTCGATTATGAGCAGAGTGCAGAGTATGGCCAGGGGGATCAGTTCAGAGCAGCAGAAGGGTTGAGATAGATCGATGGGTGGTTGTTTGGTTGAAATGGTAGTGGTGGGGAACGTCCGCCAAGCAGGCGGCCTGCGAACCAGCGTATTGTCCCTGGCTGTGCAATAGTTGCACTCAACTCTTGCAGTGTTTCCAGGAGGGTAGGTGGCACTGAGGATCTTGAGAGGTGGCACTGACATCTTGAGACCAGCCCGAAATGGGTGGCTGGTGGTGCAATTCTATAGCGCTTTGCTATATCCTGGGCGGTAGTGGATGCATATACGGCATTGGTAATACGAGCCATTAATGGCAAGCAGCATGCATTCTGTTTCTTACTTGTGTATTCGAGCTTTCATGCATGTCAGCTTGGGTGTGAATATGTCTAGGCTTTGGTCAGAGCGGCGAAGCTGGTCTGCGGCGTGCCAGCCGGTTTGATTTCGTGCGTTGTGGCGGGTGCGGTGCATGTCAGTCAAGTGGCACTTTTACATGATGCTGCCTTTGACTCGCGAGGGGTTTAAAATTTTATGACTTTTAAAAAAGAGTGGGTCCACAGTGCCCTCGAGTGGAGCCCGACCGAATGCTGGAAGACCTTGCAGTACTTTCCGTCTTTTCCTGGGATCCTGCTCCACCTGCGTCAACATGAGGGCAGCATGTGCATAACACTGGACTGCGATCAGTCGTACCGGTGTTTCCGTCCTTGCGTGGACCTGCTCGTGTGCCAACCAAAATAGCTCTGTTTCTATGACAAATTAGACAGTTCCTGCCTTCGATGGAAGTCGTATCAGTTGTCGAGCTTAATTATGCTTGCTTGAAACACAACTTCTCCTTTCTTGCTCGAAACCACGTCGTCCTCTTAGTGAAACCTCTAAGCAAGTACTTCAGGGAACACGTATACAGCTCCCAGGGGGTACGTTCTAAGACAGTTGCTGCTTCATTGGAGGTCCCTGCATGGGCCCTGCCGAGCTTGGGAGTCAGCAACCTTACCTACAGGCAGAAGAAGCAATTACTATTCGCAGCTGCATGGGGCGGGTGCCTGGAAACCCTTCAGTACGCCAGAGAGCAAGGATGCCCTTGGGATCGCGAGGTCAGCGAAGCAGCAGCAGAAAGAGGCCACCTGATTGCGCTGCAGTGGCTCAAGCAGGAAGGGTGCCCATGGGGTCCTAGCATATGTGAAGCAGCAGCTAAAGCTGGGAACTTGGATATGCTCACATGGGCCCTGCAGAATGGCTGTCCAAGTAGCTCCCAGGTCTGCCATGAGGCAGCCACAGGCGGGAAGCTTGAGCTGTTGCAGTGTGCTAGGGAAGGGGGGTGTGACTGGGATGAGTGGACATGTGCAGCAGCAGCAGGTGGCGGGCACCTTCATGTACTGCAGTGGGCAAGAGATAACAAGTGTCCATGGGATGTCAAAACTTGCTCTGAAGCGGCCAAGGGGGGCCATCTGGAGCTCTTGCAGTGGGCTAGGAACGAGGGGTGTCCCTGGGACGAAAGGACTTGTGCTGCAGCAGCCAAAGCCGGTCACTTAGAGCTGTTGCAGTGGGCTAGGAATGAGGGGTGTCCTTGGGATGAGCGCACTTGCGCTGCAGCAGCAGAGGGTGGGCACCTGGAGCTGTTGCAGTGGGCAAGGGCGAACGGATGTCCCTGGGACACATGCACTTGCACACGTGCAGCTGTGGGTGGTTACTTGGATGTCCTTCAGTGGGCCAGGGGTGAGGGCTGTCCCTGGAGCGCAGACTTGACGTTTGGAGCAGCGCGAGGGGGGCACTTAGAAGTCCTACAGTGGGCTCGGGGGCAGGGCTGTCGTTGGGATCCCGATTCGTGTTGGGTCGCTGCTGCACGGGGTCATTTAGCGGTGCTGCAGTGGGCCAGGGCAGACGGCTGCAAGTGGGATACCAGCATATGCAGTGCTGCTGCGCAAGGGGGCCACCTAGAGGTTCTGCAGTGGGCCAGGGCAAATGGCTGCCCCTGGGATAAGTCAGCCTGCAGAGCAGCTGCCTCAGAGGGTCATCTAGAAGTCCTGCAGTGGCTAAGGAGGGAGGGGTGCCCTTGGGACAAGGATACATGTGCAGCTGCAGCGTGGCGTCCCCTGCCAGTTCTCAAGTGGGCTAGGGAGAATGGATGCGGCTGGGATGAAGAGGTGTGCGCTAACGCTGCTCTTGGCGGGCAGTTAGATACGCTGCAGTGGGCCAGGCAGAATGGCTGTGATTGGGGCTGCGGTCCCAAGGTCTGCGGTGAAGCAGCAGCAGGGGGTCGTTTAGAGATGCTGCAGTGGGCATGGGAGGAAGGCTGCCCATGGGATGCAGGCACTTGCTCGGGAGCAGCTTTTTCAGGGCACTTGGAGATCCTGCAATGGGCCAGAGAGCACGGGTGCCCCTAGGACTTCCACACATACAAGTATGCTGTCAGCCAAAGCCATTTTCATGTGGTGCAATGGGCCATTGACAACGATTGCCCACGTGAGTAGCTGCGCATTGGTGTTGTTGGAAAGCAGTTACATCTGAGCATCGGGTGTGTACTAGGTTGCAGGGGAGGGGGCTGTAGTAGCATGCAGCAGCTGACAGGGCGCTGCTCGCTTAACTGGAGGGAACGACAGAAGGGATCAATGGTATGTTATGGGAGAGAAAGAGAGAGAGAGAGAGAGATACACGAGGAGTCCGTGTATGGTCTCCAGCGTGGGGTTGTGGGACGGATTTCTTGGTGTAGTAATGATTATGACATGTTATGATGGTTGCACAGGGGGTCTGCAGGCCAGTCTGCTCGCTAGAACCCAGCAGGCTTCAGGCCTATGCTGCAGCTGTATGGTGGATGGTGGATGCCAGCGCCACTCTTTTCAGTCTCATGTACGTTGGGGAATAGTGGTATTGTTTTGGGGCCAACTGGATTGGGTTGGAGTTGCCTTAGGGGCTTTGACGAGGCAGTACATATTGGTCGTGTTCAGGCGGCGGGTGCCCTCACTGTAGTAAGCCTACTTCCTCAATTGTACGCCGCTCATGGTGGAGCGAGCGTAGATGCAACAATGTAACAATGGGTCTTGCTTCAATGGCAGTAACTGGCGCACTTTCTCTTTCTGCTTCTTGGCTCTGTCAGATTTACTATTGGGTCTCAATTCAACCAGAGTGCTGTGCACACTACACTTTCTCTCTACGAACTGCAAGGGGTGGCTCTGAGCAAGGGGCACTTGCAAGTAGCTGCTTGTCAAGCACTCTGGAAGTGTTGCAGGTTTTCCTGGAAGGGTAGTACATCGCAAGAAGAGTGGCCACATGGTCGGCTAAGGGTAGTGCTGTGTGACCTTTGAAGTAAGGTGGCCGGGAAGGGCACCAATCACAACACAGTGGTCGGGCTCAGGCTGCTGTTTTCTTTGCTTGCGTATGCACAAGGCAGTTTCACGTTCACTTTAATCTGGGTAGATACCGCCGTGTAGCACGAGATAACTGTGTGTTGAATTATGGCAAGTGTGGCTAACAACTGGTAGTTATCAGCAGCTCATGGTATTGTATATATGTTGCCTGTGTCGGAAGTAGCGGCGGCAGCATCATAGTAGCAGCTAAACCATTTCCAAGCAAAAACATGTTATGGTGGCCCCCCTTCTCTGCGTAGTTCTCTCTCTCTCTCTCTCTCTGGTGGCTTTGGTGGAGGCGATTAACTTCAGCGCATGGTTTTTGATTGAGCATGACAATGGTGTGCATTGTAAAACGCAGAAATGGAGACATTTAGTGCTGTCCTTGTGTTTCAACGGTCTCGGCTTTGCAGTAAGATGATGCAGTACCAAAGAGTGTTGGTGGCTTTGAGTGGTCGATTCTTTATTGACTGCTACACTTCTGACAAGTGAATGCTTCTGGTCAGCCAAGTTTTGCTTTACACTGGTCTGGAGCGAATCTGTGCATTGCTGTGCGTCCCTGTCGGTTGGAATTGCCACCGGTCTGGTGGTACTCACGGTGGTGGAGTTGACCCGCCAGCTTTCTCCCACTAAGGTCCATATTTGGATATGTTTGATTCGGAGTCCGATTATTCTGGTGATTTAGTGTGTGATGAGGAAATGGTTGAAGCCTCCTAGCTGGATACATGCTTGGGAATTGCCGCCCCGAATCTTTGAGGGGCTTTATATGAGAGTTACACATACACTGAAAGTTACGCCACGACGAACAGGGAGGAGGTTTGACAGCGTGTTAGCGCTGGGCCCTAAAATATTAGTGACCAACACAGCAATAAACCAGCAGGACACTCCAACTATTAATCACGCCATACGTACTCAAGTATGATCTCCAGGCAGCCAATGATATACTCTGTCCAAATATCCGGCCTTGCCTACTGGCCTACGGTGCGCAGTGCGCCATGTATGGCATACCATGGATTGCTACATCATGCATATTCCTTGCCACGCGCAAGAGCGGCTAGCAAAACCCAAAGCAGCAATCAATCTAGTATGTAACCCCCGCCCAAAACTACGAACTAGGACATTATGTAGCAAACTTATAATTACCCAGGGCCTAGCTATAGACCACGCCTGTCTGCTCGCCCCACAGTTTCCAAAGCTGATCTTGGATGTGAGCATCTCTTGCAACTCCAGGTGGCCTGGACAGAAAACAGCAGTAATCAGATCAGGCACCAGAAATTCACAATCAATGTTATGCTAGTGAGTGAAGTGGAAGCTGGGCGTCAGCCCTCTGTCGGCGTAAGCAAGAGGCAGTACTAGCGCATATGATGCAATCTCCTCTACCTCCAATACTACTTACAAAGAAAACATTCAGCCCTACGTTGCCCTGTACTTATGATTGGCTGTATACCAAACTAAATACATCCCTCTTTGCACCCCTCTTTGCTCCAAAGACATGCAGTCACAGCCATTTAAACTGCGGAGAACCATCAGGCAGAGCTGTATGTGCCCTGCTGCTTTTACCATGACAACCTATGGGCTGCCAGAGTACAGATGCTTTATAAGAGATGCATCTTAACAGATTTGTTAATAAGAAACGCATCCGAAAAGATGCTGTACGACACATTTTGCTCACCCCAAGGTGCCAAACCGCTCCAAGTGGCACAAAGCTGTCATTGAGGGGCAGGATTTATATTAGCATCAGGGGTTTAGGCTTGCACAGAGAGTACCTTGACATACACCTTAACGGGTCAACTCAAAGCCAATGGCAGACTGTGTTGCCAGTTTGCATTACAAGCTCTCTTCTTTCTTGCCTGCATCCCATACCCCCTTTTCCATCCCGTATGCCACCCTCCACCCCCAGTGTTTCTCTCAATACTTTCCTGTAGAGCCGAGGTTTGTGCCTCTTGCATGCCACAGTAGCATGGAACCCTTTCATAACATCACGATCAACGGCCACCCTCTGCCATATCCCCTGATTTTTAAGAGGATAGGGGGAAAACACACCATCGTGGTAGTACTGTCTACTCAGGGCCAGTATTGGTGTCCTCTCACTGCTTCATAGAAGTCCCTGCAGCTGTCCTGCAGCTGCACCTAATTTAGGAATATAAGGGTTTAGCAATACAAGGGTTTAGGGTCCGAGAGTGGCTTTGCTCACCTGCTCATCCTTCCCCCCACAAAGTACTGTCCTGTCACAGCCGCCCACTCTGGATCCGTAGCCAGCTTAAAGGTGTTGTCTGCCTCACCAACTTCAATGCCGATGCGGCCCCATCCTGCCAACAGCATCTTGGTGTTGACCGTCCCAGGGTCTAAGCAATTAACCTGAAGCATCAGTTTAGGTTTTTTAGGCACCACCCTTGAGCATTGCCTTTCTTGCCTTGGTTCCAGCATTCTCTTTTCTGACATGTAACTTCAATTCGTGACCCCCATTAGACATAAGTCAGAAACACAACGGCAGTCACACACATTCAGAACTACTGGCACGTTCCTCTGAGCTGCATTGCAAGCTCCCAAGCTTATCTTATTGTGAGCAAGGGGCGGCAACCATTAGGAGGAGTGCAGGGTTGTCATGAGTCTTCTGCTCGAGTAAACCAATGCTAGGCCTGAAGGAAGGGAGCCCGAGTAGCTCTTACACCAAAGGGCCCCTCCCTCAACCACACGCTGGAGATCAAAACGTAACCCCCTTTCCTTAGCTCTCTCTCAATGCTAGGCTGCTGAAGAAAAATGTTTCAAAGCAGGCCATGATGAAAAGCATGGCACCCAATTCAATACATTCAGCTGGTGTGCAGCGGCTGCAATGCGGCCCTAGCTGTCTGTCTGTCTGTCAGTCAGTCAGTCTGTCTATCAGTCTGTCTGTCTGTCTGTCTGTCTATGTTCCACTTACCTGGATGCCTTTGCTCTTGCAATACTCTGATAGCTTGAGTGTGAAGATGATGTTGCACAGCTTTGATAAGGAGTAGGAACTGTGTGCACTGCAGCAGCACAGGGGGGGGGGGGCAACAACGGCTACCAATTACCAAATTGCCCCATCAAAGCAGGGCGCCGGTGGGGGCAGCGCCACCCACAAGGAGCCAACTCAGGCTCCAACGGCATACTCAAGTTCCTGTCCAAGATTCACACAATGGCTGCCACCAGCCCACCCTAGATCCCATGCTGGCCAATGTATCCCTTACAGCAGTCCTGAGCAGGGCCATTTGTCATCTGAGGTGTGCTAGATAAGCAAAACGTTACAAAACCTAACCTAAACAACCTACCTATTTTCGTCATGACTCAGCTAAGGCCTTCGATGCTGACGGATACTTCCTGTTTGGCACGGTGGCCCCAACTACTACAACATCGACAACAACCTGACATCTCACACAAGGAAACCCGTACTGGCCTGCAACGTCTGGGTTTTTGGGTCCCCACCAGGCCGGCACAGTGGGCGCACAAAAGTCAGCAAACCCTCTGGGGAAGGGCTCCTCCTTTGCTCACTAGTGCATCGTCGACAAGAGGCCAAGCAGGGTAGATAAATAGATTACTAATCTACCTAGGGTGACTGGGGCGATTGCCACAAAGACAGAGCGATCATAATGCAGCAAGCAATGATGCTTACCCAATGGACCACATGCTACAAGGACTGTCTTTGTCTTGGTGTTTTCCTGCATGGGCTTCAAACTACCAGTAACATCAAGGACAATAATGCCCCTGGTCCGGCAGATATGTATATTCAAGCTCAGAAACATCTTGCAGGCTGGCATGCAAAACAGGTGCCAAGCATGAGAATTGTGGGTTTGGGCGGTACCCTAAACCCTTGACTGGTGCAAGCATGGCAAGAGATGCCTTACTCCCTGCCAGCACCTTCCCCAAGTAGGCACAGTTGGAACTTCTTGTCACTAAATAATCTAGACTTGGCAAATTGCTGCCGGTCACAACTCTGCATGCTGGGTACCTGTGGCCCCCCTGCCCTGAACAGGAATATCCATTTGGTCATGGGGTATTTTCAGACCTGCACACTTCGGTAGGTAGAAAGGTGGGCTGTGGTATGCACACAACAGGCATGCACAGAAGCCACCAGCCCAACCTGTTCCTCATGGCTTGGTTTGTATGTAAGTTCTAGAACCGGATATAAGCCAAAAGTCATGTTGGTTCCACTTGCGAGGTTTGTAACAGCTTGAGGTGCAGGGCCTATGGCACTTCACTAGGGCATATCAAAAAATTAGATATAAATACAGATATGGTGGCGCCCTACCTGAATCCCTTCTCTTGTTGCAGGTTCTTCATGTCAATGTGGCTAGCAGCTGATATAGAGGCTGTGTTGATGATGGATTGCTGGCAGCAGCTGAGCAGTTGGTGGGTCAACAGGTATGGGGCAAGAAGGTTGACCGCCCATGTCATTTCAAAACCATCCTGAGACAGCCTGCAATGGAGCAAGTTATGGCACGGCATTCAGTAGCGGCTCGGAGAAGAGACAAGATATATATATATATATATATATATATATATATATATATATATATATATATACACACATATATATATATATATATACACACATATATATGCTTCTGACCTCCTGCCAGGTGCATTGCCTAAGTTTGGTACCATCCTGCAGCACAGAACACATTTGCCCTTCCTGTTGGATCCCACGAGACAATTGAAAGAAGCCCATTCGAGGGTTGTTGGAATCTGACAGGGCTTGCATTTTATCTATGAAATCCATAAAATGCGATAGCCAATTTGCCACACACCCTGCAGATGAGCGGTCACAAGAAGAGGAAGATGGAGCAAAGGGGCGACATATCCACAACATGGCATGCTTGACTTGATGCGTACAGGCGCAATGCAATGAGAAAGGGGTCGCACCTCTTCTGCTGCTCATACACGCCAGCATTGTTTATTAGCAGGTGGAGTTGTGGATGGTCCTTTTGTACTGCTGCTGCTAATTGTCGTACTTGCTGCAGGGATGAAAGGTCGAAGGTGTACCCCTTGATGCTGCTGTTAACGGTGGCTTGCTGCAGCTGCTTCACTGTTCGCTCTACCCGCTCTGGGTTCCTGCAGATACCTTGAAACTGTCAAAGTCAAAACATGGAGCGCCGGAAACAGGCATCTAATATCATTTTTTTCTGCTGCAACCTAGTGACCTTTATAGAGCTTCACCTGCCAGTCTTACGTAATGCAGGTATAAGGGAACAACCCAGAAGTGAACTGACATTTCAAGCAGCAGTTATGGTTGAGGAGTGGCACCCCCCGCTTACCTGCCATGCACAAGGACTGTTGCCCCGCAAGCAGCCAACCTGCCAGCAGTGTGCTTGCCGATACCATCGGTGCTGCCAGTTACGAGACAAACCTTTCCTGTGAGGTCGGCGTTCTGCCGGACAGCTCTGCAGGTCGGTACCGACAACCGTCTGAGTAAAGTGTTGGGAATGTTTTGCAAAAAATCAGCTGTTTTAGGAGTGAGTTAGTCTAATACCTGGTCAAAAACATAGCTCTGTGGCATCGTCTGGTGCTGAATGGCTTACATTTTGATATGGAAAGCACGCCCCGCATCTTCAGGGAATGTGATCAGTTAGATATACAACAGCTGATTGGATAGAGTGCAAACTCAGTAGGTTGTAACTTCGCACGCAGCTGTGCCTTACAAAGGGTCTTCACTGGCTTTGCGAGGCGGATGAGGCCGTGACACGGCACTCTACCGCTGTCACTACAAAAGTCACCAGTGCTGCAGTACACACAACCTTTGCCAGGGAAATGGCCCCTCTGTCACCCGCATGCTCCCAGGGAGGATGCGCATGCTACCTTTGGCAATGGGCTCTAGGAGCAATCATTTAGACTCATACGTTTTACTCCCATGCACATTCTGACTGCCTGTGTCCGGGAGTACGTGATGCCAGTTTCCTTGAAACTGCAACACTAAGTATAGTAGCACTGGAAATCTATAGTGGAAGGTCCCATGCTCGGCAGACGACTGTGCTATGGACTGGATGCAGGAGCCCCATGCTGCAAGCCAGCCAAGCCTGCCGCTGGTGCGCAAAATGCAGCCAATAGCTAAGGCAGAGAACGTGCTTGTTGATCTTATCGTTGCCACCTCGTATAGGTCATCTAGCATCTCTCCTATGGTGCAACCCCTGGCTTCAACCGAGCCCCGCAGTCGCCGGGCGAACTTCCCCAGCACCATGCAACTACCCAACCAGAGAAAGCAGGAGCTCTGTCGCACTATGGCGCACTAGGTCAAGTCCAGCACACGTAGCAGCGGCAGCAGCAGCAGCAGCAAATTCGACGGTACAGCAGCAGCAGGTACAAAACCATCCACAGCTTGGCAGCACCAGCAAGCCTTTCAGTAGAGCACGACATCGAGAGCCCAGACATGCAGCGTCAGCAGCAGCAGCAGCAGCGGATGGCATGCTGCAGCCCAGCGGGGATGGTGCAAGGCGGAAGAAGTTTGCAGAAGCTTCTGATGCAGACGAGGCAGCAGGCAGAGTGGAGGTCCCCCCATCTATAGCAGCAGCATCGCAAGAGGAAACATACTCCCTTGAAGATACACGGGTAAGCCAGAGAGCCTAGCGAACCCTTGCTCCGGTCAGCGAGAGGCCTTTTGGCAGTAGCCTAGAAAACCAAGGGGAAGGATCTGCAGTTTGCTCGATAGAAGCAAGAAAGGAAATGTAAGGAGGGATGTGGGGAAGGTGTGAATAGAAGAAGCGGGATGTTAGGGACTGTTGCTGCATAGTGCAGTATGGCCTTGGCTCAGCTGAGATAGCTCGCAGCACCAACAGTATGCTACTCGGCAGTGGCAGCAGTTAGGTTTGCCGGAATATTGCAGCCTGTCACGAACAATCCAGAAAAGGAGATCTTATCATCTGCGTGCAGTTGCCTATTCTGGCCACATGCCTAAAGTTCTGCATACTCCATTGACTATGGTTGTAATGCAGTAGCACCAGCTACTTACCGGTGTGTTTGGTCGTTTCGACCTAGCTGCCTTGGTGCAGCCACGCCTTGAATTTTTGTTTGTTTTGTTTGTTTATGCTTGGCATGGCACTCTGTAATAGTTGCAGTGCCAGGATGGGACATGGTTGTCACTAGCCATGAAATTCTGCAAAGAATCAAAGCAGTTTTCTGACAGAGTAACACCCTGCTGGTCTGGTCTGTAGCGAGTAGCTGCGACCACAGGCAAGCTTTGCGCTTGTTACAACCGCCGGAGTGATTCATGTATTCATAGGCGACGGCGTTGTATGTATAGACACACACACTGCAAGCTGCAAGTATGACATATGGGACTGCCACAACATTCCAGAACATACTTGCCTGGAGAGACACGTTTGATGAGGTGGGGCCCTAAAGAAAGATCAAGCAATGTGAGGCCACAATGAAAGTTTTGGGACTCGCTACTTGACTCATAACCAAAGAGGTCATGGGCGACTGGCTGTATGTGCACACATTGCAAGCTATGAGGATCTCACGTGGGCTGCTTGTGTTTCAATGCTGTGTGCAGGCTCTGGTTGAGACGGCAATGTTGGCAGCCGTGTCTGGTCTGGCCTTCCTGCTATCCACGCTGCTTAAGCTGGATAGCAGCCTGGGCTACTTCCTGCCTCTGCCCATAGTGCTGGCGGGCTGCAGGTCAGGGGCGGGAGCTGCCTGGAACACCATGATCAGCACGGCTTTCCTGCTGCTAGGTGAGAAGGAGAAGAGGCGGGAAGATGGTTGGGAGGGAGGGGAGAGGGGGCGGGGGGCAACTGGACGCCATGGTTAGCACTTCGTTCCTGCTGCTGGGTTTGAAGAGGTAGGGTTGGGAAGTGAAGGAGAAACTGCCTTGGGCAGAAGGGTATGTGTGAGTGGAGGGGGGTGGTTGGTCTGTGGAGAAAGCGAGTGCGGGGGCGCTATGGGGTGTGTGCCTGGAACATCATGGTCAGCATTGCTTTCCTGCTGCTGGATGGGAAAGGAAGGGGGAGAGGGGAAAGGTATTGTTCTTCACACGCGACCATGCCAATCCTGTTGAATGTGCTGCGTGCGTTGCCTAAGTGAGAGGCGCACGAGAGACAGGAGTTCTGGACCGCGGTTCAGGGCCTATCACTCTGCTTCTACCAAGCTTTTGGCTGCTTGGATTCACTCCACAGCCCTTTTGTCTCCCTATGGGGCATGTAAGGAGAGGGTGGTGGGTGGGAGGAATAGAGGGGATGCGGGGGAGAGGCGAGGGGGGTGGAGGAGAAGCGGGGGAGGAGAGGAGGAAGGGGAGGCGGGGGGATGGGGGAGGACAGAAGGGAAGGGACATTGAAGCGGGATGGGGGTGGGCATAGGGGAGGGTGGAGTGGTGCAAAGAGGCAGAAGGGGTTGAGGGATGAGGGGAGGGGTTTTTGCATTCAGAGTATGTGGGGCAGGCGGCTGATTCGTCTTAGAAGATAAGAGTGGTGGCTCTGGTGAACGTTTGGGTTACCATCTGCAGCATAGCATGTCAGAAGAGGTAAGGGACTTGGGGGAAGGGTTGTTTGTGTGAGCATCCTGTGGGGAAGGGGCTTTGTGGGGTCTGTGGGGAAAGTGGAGGGGATCACTGTGGTGGTGGTGCATGTCGAGAATATGTACATACCACTGCATTCCTGCTGCTCGATGAGATGGGACGGCAGGGGGGGAGGGGGGGAGGGCAGGACTCCCATGGGTTGAACGGTCTGTGTGTAAAAATCGGTTGCATTGTCTGTGAGGAAAGGGAGCACTATGGCTGTGGTGCATGTCTGGAACATTGTGGTCAGCGCATTGTTACCAGTACTGCTGCTAGGTGAGAAGGAGAGGGGATGGATGGCCAGGGTGGTGCAGGGGGAGGGGTATGTGCTTATGTTGTTATGTGTGGAATTGTAGCAGCTGATACGAGTTATTGCCAATATGCTTCATGGTCTCGGGCTCTCTCCAGTTCCCACCGCTGCTGATACTCCCGCAGTCCTTGGTCTGCAGTGCTCCATGCTCCCCTCTGTGCCATCAGACATGCCCTTGATGCATAGGTAGCTGTTACAAAACGTTGCGCACCCCCTCTTTCCCCCCACCGGAGCATGCCCCCCCCCCCCCTGCACCTTTAAAATACTTTCATATGAAATAGATCACTGCACAGCTTTACTACATCAGTTGGGGCTTGGGGGCTGGGTGGGGTGAAGAATCCGATTTGCTTCAGCATATTGCTCATACCTCTGCTGCTGCTTTTTTCTCTGCAGTGCTCCTTGGTCCCCTCCGTGCCATGATCTATATCCTCATGCACGGGGTAGCAGCTCTTGTGCGCCAACTGCCATGTTTTGTTTCATCCCCGGTGATGTAACGGCAACTGATACTGTGCCTTCTTCTCTGCAGTCCTCCTAGGTCCCCTCCGTGCCATGACCTATGTCCTTATGCACGGGGTAACAGCTGCTGCCCTTGGCACCTTCTGGCGCTGGAGAGTGGCCTGGGCTGTGAGCATCCCTGCTGGGGCTTTCCTGAGGATGGCTGGGCAGTTGGCATACCTCATGCTCAGCTCTATCACCATGAATGAGAACCTCTTTGCAGTGGTCCTGGCCAATGTGCACAGCTTGCTGGTGAGTGTGAATTTGACATTGGCAAAGCCCATTGGCATGCGTGCGGTGCCACAGGATGGGAGAAGCATGAGGAGTAGTGTATGGTATTGAAGCGCGGTATGTTATTGCAGTTGATGACGGGCCATAGCAGAATTGCCATGAATTGGGCAGAAAGCGTGCAAGATAGGGATGAGTCATTGTGATTCTGTGGGCAATTGCATGTTTTCTTGTGTTTGGAGCAGCATAGGAAGTGTCTCGTGAAGGCAGCCGTCATGTTTTTCTTTGTCAGCTGATTACAGGAAGAGTTTTGCCAGGCAGACAGAATAAGCGTGAGCAGAACTGCATTTTCTTCAGCACTTGGGTTCGATGGGTTCAGGTCTCTTTATTGGGGCGCATGTTACATATCTTGTGGACTAGATTTCCAGGATTGTCATGCCCCAATGCTGGCCCAAGGTATCATACCATTTTTTATGGTTCTATGGGTGTACAATACTAGGGTGCGCAGCAATGTAAGATTGTCATCTGACAACTGTGCATTATGGAGTCTTGCTGAATGCTTACAGACATGGCATATGCGAAGTTATCCAAGCTGCTTTGTTATAGTTGACGGTGCTTTGGTGCTTGTGCACGCTGAAGGTAATGTAATCGCATGGTTGCATGTGCCGTGTGCAGGACCGTCTCTCTGCTGCCATAGGCACCTCGGGCAGCCCCTCCACACTGATGGTGCAGTGCATGATCTTTGCGCTGCTGCTGGTCAATGCGCTGTGCCATGTGTTCCTGCTGCATGTTATCTACCACATCATCCTGTCTTCGATGGGATATAAGCTTGGGGGCTTGCCTGGCATCATCAAGAAGTATCTCTATGCAGGCCTCCCAGAGCAGCCAGCAGCAGCAGGGACAGCTGGTAACAAGTAACTGAAGGCAGTGAAGGAGTTGCCAGGGTGTTCTGGAATCCCAAGTGGAGAAAGCGTCTTTGCTGTGTAGTTCATTGTACAATTGAATGGTTGTGGCGCTGATCAAAGAGCTCCTGTGGCGTGTTGAGCTTGCAGCCCTAGCTTGTCACCTAGAGTGGTGTCACGCCCAGTAGCGTCTCACAACTACGTCTAGACTGGAACAGATGTGGAATTGGTCGATCTGATTGCATCCTAGTAGATGTGCAGGAGAACCCGAGGGGTGATTTGCAGAACTCTGTGCGATCTCTGCCAAATAGCATGCTCAGTCTACCGGGGCCAAGTTGTTGCCAGCTTCAATCCGCTTGGGAAACCGGGGCAATTGTGTCAGTCTATCGCCAGCGACACGACGGCCTTAGTTCATGTAGCCGCTCCTCCAGCCAGGGCACTGAACCCCAGTTTCCAACGGTCACACCACTATTCAGTTTGACAGCTTCTGTGATTGGATCTGTGCGGAGATCTTGCAGCACGGCATACTTACACAACCATGGGATGGGATGGCTACACTAGATCTTAGTTGAGAGTGCGGTATGCCCAATGCAGTGATATGTTCGCTGCAGCGGGAAATGTCTGAACCTTGAAGATCGGGTCCTTCTACTCTCAGGCCGGTAAGGAAACAAGCTGGCTCCCCACCGCTCAATGCATGCTGCTACTGGGCGGAAGTTTACCTAACCGTCTGATAATACGCAGATCCGTATCCTGATCTCTAAGATACGCTCTGGGCAACCTTCGCCATGGAGAACGCTCCAAGCAAGACCAATGCTGCATGGAAGGACCAGAAGGGGGAGCGCAGACTCATGGCAGAGTTTAGGTCGCTCAGCAAAACCATCTCTAACCAGCCAGATGGCCAACTACAGGACCTCGAACTCGTTAACGACAGTCTCCGCAACTGGCAGTTGAAGGTGAAGAATTTTGACCAAGATGTGCCTGGTGGTCGACAACTCAACCAAGACCTTGCTGAGCTCCAGCGTAATCACGGCATGGACCACATCCTTTTGGAAGTGCTGTTCCCGGAGGATTACCCCAACCAACCCCCCTTTGTAAGGGTGGTGGCTCCAAGGTGCCAGTACTACACCGGCCACGTGACTGCAGGAGGTGAGCAGGAGGAGCTTCTTATCTGGAGCGGTATGCTCTCTCTCTCATTCTAATTGATAAGCTGGTGGTAGATCGTGTACGACCCTATACACTGCATACTCCTTGCAACCTCTTGCTAAGAAGCATTCTGCTGCCATGACTATGTTTTGTTGCTGAGCCTCTGGTGTGCATCTTCTTCTCCATTTAGAGCACACTATGTTATATGCTTTGTTTGCAGCATTACTTGATCATGGCTGTACTAGCTTCTGCATCGGTCCTTTGCAGCATCTCGTAACCGCCGCAGTGCCCACACTTCTCCAGAAACCTTCCACCGCATCCCCTATGTCGGGTTGCAGTCACGACAGGTGATCTGCAGCCTGCCTGCTCATGAAATCTTACATGGTTCATTCCTGTCATGTGCCAAACTGAACATAAAAACTAAAAGACTCACTGCATCTTCATAAGCTACATTCGCTTCTGTATGTTCCACAAACACGGATCTACAAAAATTGAGCCTTCTAGATAAAAGCTCACGAATTTGGGGCCAATGGCGACACTATAGTTTTGTTTGTTTGCCCTACTTGCTTGTCTGCCATCCGTGGCCTGGGCAACTTCTTGTAGAAATAGACACCATGCTTGGCTTTTTTCTTTATTGCACCCTGGCTTGGCTACCTGCCTTGATCATGGCCTACAATATCCCCCAAAGACTCTCCACACATCCTCCCGTCTGCAGGAACTATCTGCATGCAGGTCCTCACCAGCAGTGATGCCCCTGGCAGCTGGTCTCCTGACTACAGCATTGAATCCATCCTGCTGACCGTCGTTATGAACATGATCTCCTGTCAGCCAGAAGCCATCAGCACACATCATGGCCAAGGGCGCATCTCTGGGCCCCTACGCATTGACCTGAACCAGCGCTGGCATCGGGGCGTCCCTCCAATAATGCCGTACTCCGGAGCAGAAGCACAGGCTGCTTACTCCCGCATGTTGATGAACCACAGGCATGACTGGGGAGTGGGGGGAAGTCAGAGGGTCAATGGGGCTGCAACTTCTACTGCTGCTCCTGCAGGAGCAGCAGCAGCAGGGCCAAGTGCTGGAAGTGGAGGCACATTTGCTGCACATGCTGCTGCTGCTGCTTGTGACGGGGGCGGGGTGGGTGGTGTTAGTAGTGCTGTTGCTGCTGGGGTTAGTGACGGAACCCCTGCTGCTGCTGGTCATGGTCTTGGGGTTCGTGGAGAGGAAGATGGTGCTGGTAATGAAGCTCTTGCAGCAGGGGGTGGTGCTGCTGCTGCTGCTGCTGGGTCTGATGGTGGAGCAAAAACTGCTCCGGGTGCTCTATCTGACCCTGATGCAGAGCAGCAGCAGAATGGGCCTGACATAGCTGATGCTATCGAGGATCAGCAGGACCAGGGGAGGGAGAAGCAGGAGCACAAGGAGGGACACGTGACAGCAGGGGAAGCTGAACGGGCACAGGGGCTCAAGGAGCAGACTGTGCTTGCAGCTGCAGCATCTGGAGACACCATGGGACATGATGCTGATGAGATGACCAAGGTAGGCTAAGGGGGTGACGGCTAACTTGTGTCTCCGGTTACAATCAATGCCCCACATTCCCTAGAACCAAAACTCAGAACCCTACTCCTGTCTTCAATTCTGTAGGCTGCTTTCTTCATGCAAAGTTGTTATGCCTGCAGTGCAAATACGCATGGGCACTTGCTTGTGCTGACATACCGCCTGTCCTAGCTGTCCGTATCCTTTCACTACTTATCTGATTGCAGACCTCAGACAATACCAGTGTCCAATCTCCTTTTGGATTGTGATATCCCATGCAGGCAGAGTTTCTGTAACAACCTAGCACTACATGGGAGTAACACATAACAGTACAGCACCAGCTACTTACCAATGACGTGGGCAGACGTATGATTAGAACTCGCATGCACATAAACAACTAGCAGAACACTGGTAACAGATATGCTCCGGTTGCTTGTTTTGTGTCATATATCCGGTAGCCCGCTGTTGCCATTGCAAAGCAGCCTTTCCCCGAACCTTGCCTAAATTTCTTCCCCCCTACTTCGCTTACTTTGCCTCTGCCCTCAGGATCAGTACAATGCAGGCCAGGCAGCCATCATATGTGATGGAGCTGCTGATGAAACTGCTCCTAGTGATTATCAACATGCTGCTGCTGATGTTGATGATGGCAATGATGATGAGCAAGATGACACACTCCTAATGAATGAGCAGCTGCCACTGTCATCAGGCCAAGCTGCCACATCAGCATCTGAAACCATCCAAGCTCTGAAGCAACAGCTGGAGCAAGAGCGACAGGAGAAGGAGCACTACAAGCAGCAGTACGAGCAGCACGCCGCATCTTCCACCGCTGCTGCTGCTGCCACTGCTGCTGCGGAAGCGCGTGCAAACCAAGCCAGAGCAGCAGTAGCAAGGCTTGTAACTCGCCCAATGTGCATGCCGCCCAAGAAATGGTTGTCTAGGTCTAAGAGGTGCTATGATGCAGCTAGCGGAGATGTCCGTTATGTGGAGCTGCTGCTGCCTGGGGTCCCGGTGCCGCAACAGGAGGTGGCAGATGAAGAGTTTGTGGTTTCGGAGCTGGTCCAGGAGCTAGAGAGGAATGGCTTGAGCAGGGAGGATGCAGTGGCAGCGCTTGTTGCTACTGGTGGTGCTAATGTTGCGGCTGCTGTGGAGTACCATGTGGCCCACTCGGGAGAGGGAGGGGCTGCTAAGGCAAGATATGCTTTCCATAGGTTTCTAGCTGTGAAGTCTACGACTGGACTTGTTGGGGTTTATATCTCATAGCTACATGTAAGGCTGCAAGGTAACTGATTGCAGGTGCTTCCCGGCTTCTCCCCTTCAGGGGTCAGCTGACTGTTCTAGGTGTTTTGGTTTGTGCTTGGGCACAATGGGCAATGGGCACTCTTGGGTGGTACCCACTCATGATCCCAAACAGCAGCGCCCCCCTAATTGTCCTAATTGTCCTGAGCAAGGCATAAAACTGCTTGGCTTGCAGTTGACTGGGTCAACTGGTCAGCGCATGGCAAGTCGAAATGGGCTGGCCTGACATACATTGGCTAGCAAGGGATTTAGGGTGGGCTGGTGGCAGCCATTGTTTGAGCTTGGACATGAAATTGTGTATGCCGTTGGAGCCTAAGTTGGCTCCTTGTGGGTGGCGCTGCCCCCACCGGCGCCCCGCTTTGACGGGGCCATTTGGTAATTGGTAATTGGTCATGTCCCCACTCCATGCTCCTGCCCTGCCTATTCGCAGACCATCATTACGTTCGCAATCAATTCCATGCTACAACATTGATGATGAGCTGACCTTGGGAGCTCTCTTGCTGATGACACTGATGCTGTTGCCGCCATTGGCATATGGTTGCAGGCTCTCAAGCTGAAGCGTGATCAGGAGCGACAGCGCAACAACGGCAAGACTGACTGGGAGGTGGAGCAGCTGTCCAACAAGGAGGAGGCATACGAAGTGGTGCAGCGCTTCATAGGCAGCATGACCATTAAGGACCACAATAGCTTCAGGGTCGAGGACATCGATATAAAGAAGATTGAGAGGGTGCAGAACTTGAAGCTGTGGACAAAGTACGACATGTGCAAAAGGTGAGGGCTCCCAGATGTAGGGTAATATGCCAGGGAATGGGGTGTGTTGAAGCACAGTTCTGAATGGGCTTACTTGAACTGTAGACTAGAGCCATGCAAATCAGTAGATTGCAGTATCAGTAGGACACCTATGCCACCTATCTTGAGACTGATCATGCTGCATACGGTAAACATGTACCCTATGTCCCAGGCACTTTAGCTACGTACAGAGGTGACCTGCGGGCGGGCACATGGTTGGGGTGTTATAGCAGGGCGTCAAAGTATCTGCACATTTTTAACAACTCGCTATGCAGATCGGTACACATTATTGTTACCCCAGATGGCAACATGGCACCCAGGCTGGGTCCCTTTGCCAAGCTAGTTGTAGATGTGTGCATTACTCCACCTCCCATGATCCGCCCGGTGGCATGCGTTACATTTGTATCCTTGCAACACCTTGTAAACTGTCATTCTGACATATAACACCTCCTCTCATGTTTACGACTGATCTCGCCGTTTTCTGTGGTAGCTTGAAGTGCGGGGCCTATGGCACTTTTTGCTATGGCATAGCACGGCATTCAATAAGAATACTAACCTCCAGCAGGATAACTCCCTTAATGGCTCCCATTCTGCCATGGCGCCCCACAACAAAGCAGCTACCATCTCCAACTGTGTTATCCATCTCATAGTTTGTCATATACCCGAACCTGGCAGTATGTGCTGCTCTGCCAAAAAAATTGAGATCTTCACATGTGTCGGCCTTGTGTCAATTGCCAGGGACGTGGTGAACCATCTGGTCTGACCAACCCCAGTGAGCAAGCTTCTGGGACATGGCTCTTTGTTCCTTGTTTAAGTCCCCGCCATTACCACCAGAGGCTTTGGCATGCATCTCAGTTCCCTTTAAGACAACCTGCCTTTAAGTGCAGCCAAGCCATAACCACATCTGACAAAATGCCCCTTTTCTGCCTTGTATTGATCTGCAGGGATGTGGCTGAAGCATCTTGTCTTACCAATGCCAATGAGCAGCTGCTGTGGCACGGGTGCCCCTCCCTCAGCAACATTCAAATCATCACCACCACAGGCTTTGACATGCGCCTCAGCAACTATCACGGCAAGTTCGGCGCTGGCACTTACTTTGCTGGCACAGCTGCATACTCTGACCACTACAGCAGGGGTGTAGCGGGCAACGCAGGAGCAGGGCTCACAATGCAGGGTTTTGCGCCACCACCACCAGGGGGTGGGGCACAGGGTTCAGTAGGACCCTTAGCAGGCTTGACTTACCAGGGTGCTGCTGGAAGCACAATCGGGATGATGGTAAGGTGGTGTCCGTTTGCACAAGCTTTTGTAATGGTCCCCCGCTCGGCAGCGCCGCTGGGCATCCAGGCAGGGCCACAGCTTGTGCAGAACCAAGGGAATGCTGCAGTATCAGCAGCAGGTGCTGGAGGAGGGACTGGAACAACACCAGGGGCAGGTGCCTCCGCCACCACTGCTGCTACAGCGACAGCGAGTGCTCAGAGCCCCGGGGTCGCAAACCAAGCAGGGAGGCTTCCAGCATCAGCAACTCCAGGCAGCAATGGTGCTAGTAATGGGTTAGCAGCAGCTGCAGCAGCAGGGATAGCCTTGCTGCCCCCACATGTACTCGCAGTAGCAGCATCTGCTTCTGCCAGTACGGCTGGTGCTGCTGCTGCTGCATCCAGCACTGGGGGTGCGGCAAGCCAGGCTCCTGCTACCACAGCTGGTCCCATAGTATCATGGGGAAGGATGCCTCCAGGCCTCATGCAGCAGCTCGGAGCGCAGGCATCTGCTGCTGCACCAGGTGGTGCTGCTGCAATTGCTCCTGCTTCTGGTGCCCCTGGTGTTGGTTCTGGTGGGGGTGCAGCATCTCAGGCTGCTGCTAGTAGACGTCTCCCCGTGCTATGGGCTCGGCGGTCTCCGCCTAGCTTTTTCCAGCAGCTCATGCAAGCGCAGGCAGGTTCTGCGGCTGCTGCTGCGCCAGCACTTGGTGCTCCGGGTGCTGCTGCTGGTGCTGCTGCAGCTAGTGCTGGTTCAGCCACAGGTATGCCGAGTCAGGCTGCTTCTAGCACAATCCTTCAAGTGGTAATGGCTAGAAAGTCTTTAACTCCTCCTGGCCCCCTACAGCAGCAGCTACAAGCACAGGGACGCTCTGCTTCTGCTGGTCCTGCGGTCACTGGTGCACCGAGTGCCACTGCTGCAGCACCTGCTGCTGCTACTGGTGCTCCTGCTTCTGTCACTGCCATCATTGGCAGCAGCAGGGCAGGTCAAGTAGTGACTCACACATGGGCGGGGCAGCATGCCATGCTGCTGTGCCGTGTAGCACTGGGCAGGGTGGGCAGAGGTGGAAGCGGCATGCGGCTCCCGCCTGCGGGCTACGACTCGGTGTCTCATTATGGCAGGCAGAACTGTCCTGGGGACATCTATGCGGTGTATGACAATGCTCAGGCATACCCTGAGTACATCGTCCACTATGACGTGAGGCAGCAAGCAGAGGATGGGCAGTAAGGGGTGTAATGTCGTGCCTGCTGGTGGGTAATGATGCATAGGGCTTGAACGACCCCTGAGGAGGGAGTGGGGAGCGGTACTCTGTCCTCTGTATAAAGCAGCAGTTTGTGATTGTTTGGGAGGTGGGGACTGGCTTGAGCGCCCATGGCCCAAGCAGGGTCACAGGCAAAACAATGCGAGTCGATTGTTGCATCTTTGTCTTTGATGTGGTCAAGCTATCAATATGTCATTTGGCAACATGGTAATCTACGGGAGCTGGTTGCAGGGTGCTGCTAATGTCCTAACACTTATGCATACAAGCAAAAGATGCACTTTTGATGGATGTGAGATGTTCTAGTTACGAGGGTGTAAACTCCCGTTGTTGGTTTTGATCACATGCTTACTGGAAACCCCCAAACAAAGCCTAATCTAAAGGTCAATAGCAGCTGGACAGGGAGCAGTTCTCAGGTGTACATGAAGTAACCAATGTGTTGGTTTGCCGTATATGTTAAGAAGGAAGGGGAGGGTATTGTGCACGGCAGTTCTGTAGTAAAATGACGCCAGCCTACAATTGTTTAAGTGGACCTTGTGAAGAATGGATCCTGAGGATCCTGCTGTGAAAGGCAATTGCGTAAGGCTGTATGCCAGTGGTACTCTAGCACAGGTGTGCAGTGTACCACATGTGGGAGGCAGGCACAGCCACCTGACTGTCAAGACAGGCCCAGTTAATTAGCCCGCAACTTTTGTGCTAGTTTAGACTCCATAGCACGGGGCACTCTTTGCCATGGGGGCACAGCTGCAGGGGGGATCTCTGTTTTTCTTGGCAGATGAATTATACATCCTTGCATGACAACAAATTGATTATAGCTGTGCTATCTTGATACCAGATTGACATTTTCAGTCATGTTCATGGTGTGCTCAACACACATGGGCCTTCTGATCAACCATTCCGGTTCACAGAGTTGGGTCAAGCTTGTTACTGTCTGATGTACTGTTTTCCATCACCATATCTCGGCCAGGCAGAGGTTCTGGGTGGGAGGAGGAAGAAGCCACAAATGTCCTGTAAGGCTGACATGGGTCAGCAACCATGATTGAGGTGTTGCAGGTTGGATTTGGTTTACTTATGTACCTGCAGCTGCTGCTCCGTCTGTTGCCAGGTGGCCTCTCCTGTTGCGAGCTTGCCGCACGTGCGGTGTAGCACGCATGCCAGCTTCCTCGTGATTAGTACCCATTGCCACCCGTATCTCAGTGTATGTTATGTTAAAAGTTGCAGGTTGATTGATGTTGTGGAAGTTGCATACTTGCATACTTTCATATATGGCCAAAATAAACATGTCTTAGTCATCATTTATACAGCTACATCTATTGGAAGTTTATAGCACTTGTGATACGAATTCAGGATGCCATGGGCTAAGATGCTAGGGCTGATGCAGGATGAAACTTCAGGGGGGCTAGCTGTGTGGGACCTAGGGGGCATTGCTAATCTGCAGAACATTATTTGCCAAAGGACCTGCCGTGTGCGGCAATGATCATAAGGGTACTCATGGACATGACCGCCATCTTACCACCCATGTTCTATCAAGTGGAGCAGGTTATGCCTGCGGGTCCAGTCTCTTTCCCCTTGCTGTGCACGCCGTTGCATCTATCTAGCCTCAGCTTATGTATGTGCAAAGAGTCCACCATCAGTTGTGTTGGCTGGTGATTTTGACCAGGAGCAATGTGTTCATGGTCTACGCCTCCATGGCCTTGGTATAGCTGGTCTTGTCTTCATTTATTGATTAGTGACGTATTTCAAAAGATGTGCATGTTTCACAGCATATGTAGTTGCTTAGTTGCTGTCAGATACCCAAAGAAAGGGCTTGATTTGCAAGGGCAGGCAAAGGGCATCCAAGAAAAGTACTCTGGCTCCAGGTGAGTTTAATTCCATAGTACTGAGTGGTGGCAGTAAGAAGGACTTCAGGTACAAAAAGCAAGACTTCTTTGTGTAGAATCTTTGGGTCATGTTGGCAGGGTTTGCTGCAGATGCTTTGATTGGAGCGTTCAACGTGTGTATACAAGTGACCAATTAGTTCGAGGGCACATGGTGTTTATGTCATATCATATAGTCATCAAATCATTTACTTGTATGTCACAACAAAGTGAAGGATTGTTGTGGATTTATGGTCCTTGCAGAAGGTAGCCAATTTATCCAAATTCTCTATATTATACAAGGATGGACTTCAATGTCTCACAAGGTGTGTCAAAGTGCTTGAAGAGGACCGTGGGTAGCAGGTTTGCTTTGCTCGCAGGTTATCTTCCTTGGTTCAGGACAGGGGTCTTGGGAGAGCGGTTGTGTATATTGGTGCGTGGGTTGCTTTAGTTTGCAGTGTGCTCCACACAAGAATACTTGCATTTCAATTGTGAGCCTCACAGGCCTCGGAAGCTGGTCTGTTGCAGTGAATGGCAGTTGGCACTATAGTGTGGTACAATGCTCATTCCTGGGTGGGCGAGGTCTTAGGTAATCGCATCATTGAAACACATACATGCATCGTATAGTGCTTGCTGGCATATGAAGAGCAAACCTTTCTCTGGGATGGGTGGCCTTTGGCAGCAATTGCTGCGTTTACTGCCTGGTTGGGCCGTGCAGTGTGCTCTGAGAGTGTTGTTAAGCAAGGGATCCGAAAGCTATGGCATTGTGTTCTGGAAGCCTAACGCATTTGCCTTGGCAAGGAAGAAATTTTGTGGGCCTCTTGTCATGGCAATGGCAGCAAAAACAAAGCTGGTGTCCTAACCTATGGCACAACGGAGGAGTTTGTAATTTCCGTTTATTTTGCTTTGGATGAGAAGCTATTAGCAGGTTTATTGATTGGTATCTGTTCTTCATGTTGTACAGGTTTATGGACAGTAGTCGGTTGGGTATGCTGCATGGCATGCCACAAATCACATTATGCATCACAGACAAATGGACCTGCAGCAGAAGTGCCGGTTGGCAAATGCAAAGCCTTACTGGTGTAGTGGGGGAAGTCTTTGGTGCCAATTGGTGTGTACACAGCAACTAGGCCTAATGTGGGCCGAGGACTTGCAGGCAGCTCAGCAGAGCTTCTATTGCTGGTTGCTGACGTTGTGGTGCCTCCTGTGTTGCTTGCGGGTTTCGAGAGGGCTATCGTTACAGAGTTTGTAAGCTGCAGCACTTTTTTAGAAACATTTGCCTTGCACGCATTCGTAGTTGATGTTGATTGCTCTTTAGATCATGCTGGTCATCTTTACAAGGCTACAAGGTTAGCTGAGTCAGGCTAGCTAAATCAGCTTGAAAGTTTGCCTGCCTGAAACTCCTTCTGTGAAAGCTGCACTGTGAGCTGTTGGGTGGGGCGCCCTGTCTGTCCGCTTGCGGTGTAAGCCATCAGGCACACGCCGCCAATCTATTGGCCCTCTAATGGCAAGTTGCTAGGAGCGGTGTAGTTACCTTTCGCACGCCGGCATGTGCAAGAGATTCGGTGGTGGAATATGATTGTTATGATCGGGTTTGAATCGGCAAAAGGCCAAATGCGCAGCTTCTGCAAACTTGGGCGGGGGTGCTAGGTCAACAAAAGACATAGTTTACTGAAGCTGGGCAGGCAGACACGGGCGTCCTTCTGTTTTCTGCGGTGTATGGGGGCCAGAGTGTGCAGAAGTGGTGCTCAGAAGGGGAGCTGATTGCAAGGCAGGAGGAGACAGTGAGTGTATGTCTGGACTAATTCCATCAATGTTGGGAGCCTCATTGAGTAAAGCAGCAGGCTGAGTATTGGATATGGCCGGCAGATGGTGCACGAATTGACAGTGGTAGCAAGATGCGGGTTTGTGCTTTTGATTGTAGACTCTGCAACGACAGTATTTGTTCCTGTGCGGTGGGTGCCAGCCTGTACCTCAAAGTGGCACCTCGTTTTACTGTCTAGTTTCATAGTGACACTGCAGACAGGCTGTAACAGTTCTAGGTTCCCCCTATATGCGTTCTACAACCATTGGATGTAGGTTTGCTGCTGCTGTTATGGGGGTATTGGAGCAAAGGTAGGCATCACGTCTTTTTGCCAGTTGAGTGTGATCAAACATATCCGATCATTTCTGGGCCTGCCACAGCCCTGTGTCTGGGAATCTACAAATTGCAAGTTCAGTGCCGCAGTCCTGTCTGTGCTGTGTGCCTTACGATGCGAATGTGTGGGAGTCCCAACTGATGTTCTCAAAGGGGTCCCTCCTAACATGATTCTTCCAGTACATGGGCCCAACGCTGAAGCTGAGTTGACAGGCAGCATCCATTTAGAGCACTGCAGTTGTTTAATAGCAGACCACTCAGTTTCTGCAGTATTATGTCTTTTCCTGCTTACACTCAGGGAAGTTGGCACGGTGCGTATTCGTCACTCAGGTCCATTGTTTGCAGGTCGTGTCCAAGGGGACCTTCAAGTGAGGTGTAGATCCTCTGTGTGCTGATGCTGTGCAGTGTACTTCCTAGTTCAGACTGGTCACATGCAAGGTCAGCAGCCAAGTTAAAGTTGTTCTGTTTGGTGAGTACCTTGATCGATTGCAAATGGGATGCATCTTGCAAACATGCAAGGTGTGCTCCTAAGACCTGTTCATTGCCATGCATTGTACTGCAAGGCAGCAGGGGATGAACAGTGAAGTTGGCTTTTATCAAGTGGCTGAGTTGGCATGTACGATTCATTTGGAGCGCTGTTCAAGGCCGAGTTGGCAGATTGAGTTTATGAAAGAGTATCTCGTGTTTTTGCTTATCGCTCAGGTTTTGTGCCGGGCATGCACGAGATGCTGTCTTCTGCATTTGTTGCTCAAGTACATTGCTGCAAGTCAACTTAACGGAGCTTGACATGATCCGTGAGTCCTCTGTGTGCTGATGCTCACAATGCAGTGTGGTTGCTAGTTCAGAATGGTCACATGCGAGGCCAGCAGCCGTGCTGAAGTCGGGCTGTTGAGCGACAAAATCAATGTCGCATTGCATCCGGATTGAATCCTGCAGCCGTGAGACCTGTGTTCAAAATACATGTGCAGTGCCATTGTATGCATGGTTCCAAGGCAGCAGTCATTTTTTTCATGTTGGGAGTGAGTTGGTCAGGCATGACGAAGAGTCCTGCAGGACTGCCTACTACCTGGATGAACTAGGTAGGTACGCTGCTAGGTTTGACACGGCAAGATATCTGGTCAGTTGCATTGAGTTAACCCCATGACACAACATATGCAGCATGAGTGTGTTCATGCTGTGGCTTTCATGGAATATTACCTGAGTTTGGAGGGCAGCATTGACCAGCACATGTAATACAAATGGTACTGCTGATCAATGCCTAATGACATTATTTTTCATGCGTTACATGTATATGTATAAGCTTCAGAGGGCGGCATAGCTTGGATCAGAGGATTGGCTTGGATCAGATCGGATCGAATCTAAATAAAGTGTGCATTCATGCACTGTGAGCAGTATAAGATGAAGCCGGGGTTGTGTTGACAGGCGTTGCTCGGAAGACAAGTTAGCGTGCTATATGATTAACACCCTGTTGTACTGTTGTATCTGATGGTCAGAATTGGCCGAGGGCAGCACCAGGGCGAACATTTTCACTGTCAAAATTACTCCTGCGTAGGGGAAATGGGAAATGGTTTGACTGGTCGGTTGACTAGTGAGACGGTTGCAGTGCGTTAGTTCATCACTTATGAAAGCTCAAGTGGAGAAGAGTAGTGGCACGTAACTGTCTTGCTCAACTCACAGTGCAGCAATGTCGATAATCTCAACGGCGTTGGTCACTTGTCCACTGTGCATCGGCCCATCCGAGATATCAGTGTACACAAGACTAAGCAACTCTCAGCACTACTGCCGACCCATGCAATGGTGCAGACTGTATACATCCTTTTGAGTTGTAACTTTAGCAATAGCTGGACCCAAACCTATCTGAAGTGCGCGTTCAGGCCCTGACGGTGCCTCGGGACATTCGTTCCGGTAGCACGTAACGAGGCATCTACTTAGACAGCAATCCACCGCTCGGCTCTTGTACCAAGCAAATTACCTCAGAGATCACTCATATGCTCTTTCGTTGGGCTTGGGTGCCAGGACTAGAACTTCACCATAGCACGAAGCGCAGAGGGCATTGTCACAAACACGCAGCATTCCAGGCTCAGCAGGAGCTTCAACTAGCCTCACATCGATTGTGGTTCATAACAGAGGGCACTATGGCGTTGCAGTGGGCAGTACTCTTCTTTGCATGCAGCCTGCCCCTGTGCAGCGTGTCAGCTCACAGCAGGCGACACCACCCCTTCTACCGATACCAGCTTCTATCAGAACCTCAGCAAACAGTAGTACCTTCCTTCATCTCCTTCACATGCCATGTGCTAGCCGTGAGACCCGTCCTGTACATTCCTGGGGTAGGCTTGGCATGTTACATGCTCCTGCCTGTGTTGGCAAGCACTGCCAAGCCCCTCGCCCTTGCCATCCTCACCCTTCTCACATGGCCCTATTGGTGGGCAATATCCGTCCTTACAGCAGCAGCTCTCGAGCTCTCACGCACTCACTTCCACATCAGCCTACCCAGCCTCGCAGACTCAGGCATCTTCCTGCTGCTGTTTGCCACAGCCACAGTCCCCTTCTCATGCCTTGGCAAGGTTGTAGCTGCAGCTGCAGCTGGTTCAGCCTTGTCTGCAGTAGCAGCTATCATCACAGCAGGCTTGAAGGTTGCTGCAGTGGTACATGGGGTGCGCACATGCAAGCCCCATGCCATGGCCTTTATAGCTACTGTGGAGCTCCTGAAGCTCTTACATGGCATCTTGCCAGCAGCAGTGGCATTAGCAGTAGTAGCAGCAGCAGGAAAGGTCATCACCTGGCCTGGCTGGTGGGGTATGTGTGTATTATCAGCAGCAGCTGCTGACGTTTCCTTAGGCTCCATTCTGTCTGCACTGGCAAGGTTAACACCATCAAGCGGTTACCTAGGGCCAAGGCTTGTCAGTGGAAACCAACATGCAGCAGCACAGCTTCGGCAGGTTAACATGGACATAGTGCAGTCCTGGTTACTCACAGCAGCAGTGGCGAGCCTTCCATTCACACTCATAGCCCAACTTCAACTTGCGCTGGCATGTGGCTCGCATCTGTCCAGTCTGATGGCCTTGGCTGTGGCTGTGTGTAAACTGGCTGCTGTACTTCGGAGTCTATCATTCAAGGGAGGCAGTACTTCTGGCACCGATCAAGCAGCAGCAGCTGCTGCTGCTGGTGATGAGGCCACTATCCAGTCAAGCAGCTATCACTATGGCGTCCATGGGCATTATTGGAAGCCTAGCGCAGTTCTATTGCTAGGAGCAGCAGCTGATTTGGTGTTCATTAAGGGCTTTGTATAATTGAAATGGGGGAGGACTGGCTACTGCCATTGGCTTCAAAAGCCTGGAAAACTATCATAAGCAGGAAAATTTCATTGTCCCTTCTCTAATTGGTGTTTGTGCTGCAAAAGCAGAACGGCCTCTCAGATTCTTGCACAAGCTTACCAAACACGTCATTTTGTATTTACTCACGCCATGCGCGTGCTGTCCCAGACGGCTGCCAATGGATCCCAAGGAATCAAAGAGCGCACATACATGTGCCTTTTGAGGGAGTTCTGGCTTTGAAGTACACCTCCCACTTGGCTGTTTGAATAGTTTCATTCAAGCTGCTCAAGCAGGTGTAACGCTGCCTGCAGCTGCCAAGTGGCTCAGAAGTCCAATGTATATGTAGTATGGTTAGCATCTGCTGTAGCATAGTCTGGGTAGCGCATGATGGCATCTAGATGGCATGCTGCTGCTTCCTGTACTTTGAATGTATAACATCCAAAAGCCACTCTGCTGGCTCTCTGTAGTAGAGTGATCACTGGCCAGGGACGCCAGGCTGGCTTCTGTTGCTGTTGTGGGATCATGACTCAGAAACAGGGCCTGAGTTTTTGCTAGCATGCCGGCTGGCCAATCAGCATTTTGGAGCTGTCCATCATGAATCCGCTTGTTTGCAGCACTTTGCTGGCCACAGAGACAATGACATGCCGTGCTGATGCAGTGGAGTCGGAAGGGGCGATACCAGGTCCGTCCTTGTCTTAATGACTCCATTGATATGGCAAGCAGCCAGACTGACATGTATGATTGGGCCATGTGCAACTTCTCTTTTGTGATACACTGCAGGGTTCTCTTGGATCGCTCGAGTTGGCAGGGGACCGCTGCCGTGATACTCATGCAATCAGCAATATACTGTCAGTGGAACGGGAAGGGACTACATTTGGTGCTGCCTCGCTGAACGGCAGTTGCAGCTATCAGAACAGCTGACTCAACTACAGCCCCTGTCTTTGGCATACATATCCTGCCTGCCTGGTTCGATGCAAACGGAACTGCATACCTTGCATGGCTACAACACTTCCCAGAAAACTGCATGCACGCACCTCCTACAAATACCCCGGAAACACTTCAGGTTCCAGAAACCCACAACTTGGGAACGGGACGACATGTATGCAGGAAATCCTAGATGGGACGTAGATATCATTGTCACAGGCAACGCAAAGGGTTTTGAGACCCACCTCCCTGCCTGGGAGAGCGGCTACATGACTAGGTTTCTGCAAACGCTGCAGGATGCCATTAATTAGTCCCTGCCGGACGACAAAGACATACAAGACATCAGCATGTACTACAACCCCCAAGCAGCAATGTCCAGCCCAGCCCCCCAAGCAGCAATGTCCAGTTCATCAGCCAACATTGCTGACGCCAAAACAGCTCAGCAAAATGGGTTACCCCCAAACAAACAAACGGCTCTGAGTCCCTTTGGGACGACTCTGCCACCAGTCAAGACCCTCCAGCCATGGTTGACGCCAGCACTATACTGGATGACCTGGAAACGCAATTGGCCACTGCCCTGCCAACAGCCCCACCCCTCCGGTACAATTGGAAAAACTATGTCTACACTATAGATGGTCGCTACAAGCAAACAAGCCACAAAGCATCACCGAAAGATGCAGAGTGTGATGCCCCAGGCATAGGGGCAGGAGTGTACTTCCCCCCACAAGCAGCCAATGAGGACGATTAACGTGAAGTTCCAATTGTCCCTGCAGGCGACAGCCATCCCCAGAACACCATAAACAGAGCAGAACTGGTTGGTATCCTTGCTGCGCTGAGGCATGGAGCCCGCATAGACCCCAAGAGATGCCAAAGTATGGTACTACCCTCTGCTTGTCGGACTTGGGCAGGCACCAAATTTAGAAGTACCACCATGCATCTCGCTCCAACTAGTAAGCCCTTGGATTGGTATCAAAGAGCAAGCTCTAAGAAATGCATTTCAGAAGTACATACTGCAGCATTCAAGACTCTATACAGCACATACACAACAAGAAGAAAACTGAAAAAGCCCAAAGAACCTCAATTAATTCTTCAATTGCACAGGAGGAACCGACAAGAAAGTAAGCTTACAAAGACAGGTGGGCGGAAGCCCACCCAAGGACTGATACAATCCTCTGATACGCTGGCCCAGCGTAGTCCTTACACCCATGGGCCCTTCCCTTAATTGCGGTTGCCACACCTTAAATGTTTGTTGTTGTTGTTTACGCGGGAGGGCACCTCACGCCCTTCCTTGCGTAGTCTCTAGCTCTTTCTCTCAGCAATCGCAGACTGCGAATGGGAATCGCACACTGGGAATGGCGAATCGCACTCAGACTGCGAATGGGAATCGCAGACTGCGAATGGGAATCGCAGACTGCGACCAGGTTTCTGCAAACGCTGCAGGATGCCATTAATCAGTCCCTGCCGGACGACAAAGAGATACAAGACATCAGCATGTACTACAACCCCCCAAGCAGCAATGCCCCGCCCAGCACATCTCATCAGCCAACATTGCTGACGCCAAAACAGCTCAGCAAAATGGGTTACCCCAAACAAACAAACGGCTCTGAGTCCCTCCGGGACGATTCTGCCACCAGTCAAGACCCTCCAGCCATGGTTGACGCCAGCACTACACTGGATGACCTGGAAACGCAATTAGCCACTGCCCTACCAACAGCCCCACCCCTCCGGTACAATTGGAAAAACTATGCCTACACAGATGGTAGCTACAAGCAAACAAGCCACAAAGCATCACCAATAGATGCAGAGTGTGATGCCCCAGGCATAGGGGCAGGAGTGTACTTTCCCCCACAAGCAGCCAATGAGGACGATGAACGTGGGGTTCCAATTGTCCCTGCAGGCGACAGCCATCCCCAGAACACCATAAACAGAGCAGAACTGGTTGGTATCCTTGCTGCGCTGAGGCATGGAGCCCACATGATAGCCACCGACAGCCTCAGCTCAATGTACCAAATCAAAAAGATGCTGAGACGCCCACAAGATCTCCTAAATCACCAGCACTGTGAGCTAATTAAAGAGATAGTAACCGAGATCGTCAACAGGGGACTGAGGACAACCCTTCACAAGGTCAAGGGCCATGCTTCCATAATCGGTAATGAAAAAGCGGACGCAATCGCTAAGGCGGCTGCGACAGGGGACACCTCCGACTATGAGGAATGTGAGAAGTACGAGAGTCCTAGTAACAACAGGTTGACCCAATATTGGCCGCACAAGACCCAATGGAACAATCGTTGGTCACGGACCAATGGGCAGCGCACGTTGATTGACCGCTTCAAGCGGGTGAACCCTTTGACAGACCTTCACGACTCGGTACGTCATTACTGCCACCAAAAGAGTCGCTTTGGGATGGCAAACAGAGCTACCTGTTATTTCGAGGCTTTTAAAAGGATTGAGGAAAGACTGGACCTGCCTGCTAGCAACGAGTACATGACCTCGGGAAAAATCAAGTATGCAGAACGAAAAACCGCTTTGCGCTACCGGTACGGGACCATGTGGACAAGGAAGATGGCCTATAGGTGTGGACATGCACCTAGTAGCAAATGTCTCCTGTGCGGTGACGAGGATGGCGGACATCACACAGCCTCAGGATGCCCAGCTTTGAAAAGAATGTACATCAACAGGCATAACAAGGTCGGCCGACTAATCATGACAAGAGTGCTAAGGGGACGCAAAGGAGCATTTGTCATTCAAATGGACCTTGGATCAACTGAAAATTGTGCAGAAGACGGCATCATGGCCCACCAGTCTAGAAACATCCCGTGGGAGCTCCTTCCAAGGGGACTAAAGGAGGCAGTGCAACAAGCACAAGGCACCACCGACAAGCGCCCTGATGGTATGCTCTACAAACCCAAGAATGGAAACAACCCAGCAGAGTACTGGATAATAGAGGTCAAGATCTGCAGGGATTCAGACCCAACAGGCCAGCAAAGCAAAGCTGATTACCAACACCAAGTACTCATTGACAAAATCAAAGACATAGACCCCACTGCCAAAGTATGGTACTATCCCTTGCTTGTCGGAGTTGCAGGCACCATATACAACAGTACCACCATGAATCTTCAAGCCCTCGGTATCAAAGGGCAAGCTCTAAAGCAATGCATTTCAGAAGTACATACTGCAGCAGTTAAGTCCTTACACAGCATATACACAACAAAAAGAAAACTGGAAAAGCCCAAAGAGCCTCAATGGCACAGGAGGAACTACAAGAAAGTAAGCTAACAAAGGCGGGTGGGCGGAAGCCCACCCACGGATGTAACTATCCTATGGTAGGCTGGCCCAGTGTAATCCTTACACCAATGGGCCCCTCCCTTAATCTTACGCGGGAGGGCACCTCACGCCCCTCCTTGCGTAGCTCTCTCTCTCTCTCTCTCGCAGACTGCGAATGACTGAACCGGAGCGAGACTGCGACTTGAATGACGAATCGCAGACTGCGAATGGGAATCGCACATTGCGAATGGGAATCGCACACTGCGAATGGGAATCGCAGACTGCGAATGGGAATCGCACACTGCGAATGACGAATCGCAGACTGCCAAGGGGAATCGCACACTGCGAATGGGAATCGCACACCTGCGAATGGGAATCGCACACTGCGAATGGGAATCGTAACGTCCTGAAGCCGGTTCCACAACCTCCTCTGGAACCAGAACTAGACTTGAACAAGGCCTCTGGAACCAAACTTTTCTGGGGGAGACCATGCCATGTCGATGCGCAGCATGGACCCAAGCAGGAGGCGGGGGTCCAAGGGGGAGGAACAGCCCCCCTGGTGGGGTCTGGGGCGAAGCCCCAGAAGCCAGCGATGATTTGTACTTATTACAACCAACTGTACAATGGAAAATGCTATTCTTGCACTCAGTTGAGCACTCTACACTTTGTGATAAACTTGCTGGAACCAGCATGTGACATGTTGGCCAGAGGGTGGCCCAGGGCTGGAACCAGGAACTGACATGTTTGGCATCGCTGGAACCGCGGAACTGAGCACATTTTGCCCTGGAACCGGAACCTGGAACCGGCTTCAGGACGGTAGAATCGCAGACTGCGAATGGGAATCGCAGACTGCGAGTGGCGAATCGCAGACTGCGAATAATGGGAATCGCACACTACATTCATTTCCGTCCACCGACGCACACTACGCTAGGCGAAGTTGAACATGTCCCAAAAGGCGTGACATAGGAACGCTCGAAAATGGATAGAATGTCAACTAGACCCCTCACGGATGTATCTAATAGCGCAAGGACGCGAAGCACTGCAGCTGCTGGTAGAGTGCAGGCGGACGGCCATGGCGATACCGAGCAGGAGCGAGTCAACGGAGAAGCAGGAGAAGTTCTCCTTCAACTCGCAGAGTTTCCCCCACCTCGTAAAGTTCGTCCGTGGTATGGAGAAGAAGTTAAACGTAGTAGTGGGTGAAAACGAGGACCTAAAGAAAGAGCTGAAGACGACGAAGGGGGAGCTTGCTTCGGTTCAGCAGCAGCTTACGACTCTTTCTGAGCAGATGAAGCAGCAAGAACAGCAGCAGATGCAGCAGAAAGAACGAGAGCAGCAAGAGCAGCAGCAGCAGCAGGAGAGGGCCGAAGCAGTGAGGGTAGCAGTGAGGGAAGAGCTGGAACAGTGCAGCACCTTTACGTCGCAGCAGACCCAGAAGATAACTGCTATAGCCGAGATAGCTGCACAGGCAGCACAGGAGACGGAGGACAAGCTGCGAAAGGCAGCAGTGGCAGGGCTGGAGGCTCAGTTAAAGGCTAAAGCAGATCGCATCAAGAATGTAGAAGGGAGAATGGACAAGTTGGAAGAGCAGCAAGGTGAAGCAGTAACAGCAGCACCAGCAGCAGCAGCTCAACAAGACCTCCCGGGGGAGCTGGCACAGTTGAAAGAAACTGTGAAGCAACAGGAGATGACACTGAACAAGATCAGCATATCTTCGGTGGGCCCGCAAGTTTCCTTCCAATTGTGAAGTCCTACTACGCATTCCTAAATCCAGCTTCAGATTCCTGCCCCCCCATGCCTTTGGTACAACACAGCACGCCCATGACACAAGCAACCCCAAATGGGATGTAAATGTCCTCTTGGTCTACAATGATGCGGGCTACCAGCACTCTCTCCAGCACAAGATTCCACAGCTGCAAGAAGAGCTATGCTCTCTAATCAACAAGTTGTTCACCTTAACAGGTCCTGCCAAACTGACGCGTGAGTGGCTTCAACACTTTGCCCCTAGTAGAGCTGCTTGTCCACCAGTCTGTACTCCCAGCCAGGAGCACCTATACCGCTCACCATCAAAAGTTCTAGAAGCACCCTCGGACCTGGACTACCCTCAGAGAATGCCACTGACAGCACGCTCTGAACCCCTGCTCGAGACGAGGCTGCGCCACGCCTTCCCCGAAGTAGACCCTCTGCTCTACGAAGATATCACCATCGCATACACTGACGGGAGCAGACTCCGTGACGACGAAGGCCGCATCCACACTGCCAGCTCAGTGTATATACCAAACGAAGATGAAGCAAAGGACGTGAAGATCGGTATCCACCCCCCGGATACCAGCAGATACAACACCATCGTGCGCGCAGAATTGGGAGGTATTCGAACGGCGGTGATATTGAAAGCCCCAACCATCCTCACAGACAGCCTAACTTCCCTGCAACTCATTTGGAAGCAACTGACGAGGCCTTACGCAATCGGCCCTCTCCACCGGCACAGTCACCTAGTGACCCATACAGTACAAGAAGCAATACGGCTAGCTCAAGAGCTACAGCAACCCGTAGTTCTCGGCAAGGTTAAAGCTCATAGTGGCATACCCGGAAACGAAGTAGCCGACGAAATTGCGCAAGCAACAGCAAAAGGGGAGCAGGAACCATGCGAGGACTACCCTGTACCTGATAGCAATCGCCGCACCGAACTGTACTGGCCCTGCACCGAAAAAGAAGAGGAAGATCGGGACGGCGAACTACGTACAAGAGTTATCTACGCCTATAGCCTAGAGGGAGCCGTTAGGACACAGAGCATTGATGCCCTACGCCTAGGGGGAGCTAAGACAGACACCGTCTACTACAAAGCAATGCAGAACCAAATGCATCGCATTGACAGTCAGCACCTCGAGTTCCTGGCCAGTACCACACTGCTTACAACCATAGAAAAGATACGAAGGATACAATACCTAACAGGCACACTGCACAGTCGCAAGCGTGCCTATTGGTATGGATATTGCAACACCGACATCTGCCCCAACTGCAAGAGCAACAAAGATGGCGGCTCGCATATAATGTCTGCCTGTCCCGCAATATCTACCTCCTACCTGAGCAGACATCATGCACTTGGCAGAATCATCGGTAAGTCCGTCTCACATGGCAACCTCGGCAACAGCCTGGAATTCTGTTTCACTGACCTCGGTAGCCAAGACAAATGGGCAGCAGAAGATCTCCTCGAGAGGCATCACACCCTCTCCGAAGTCCCGGCAGATCTCATTAACAAGAAAACGGTGACAGAATGCGGATCACGGCGAGACATGCTACTATGGAAAAGGAAGCAAGCAGCAGTAAATCCCTGAGCAAGGCATAAAACTGTTTGGCTTGCTGTTGACTGGGTCAACTGGTCAGCGCATGGCAAGTCGAAATGGGCTGGCCTGACATACATTGGCTAGCAAGGGATTTAGGGTGGGCTGGTGGCAGCCATTGTTTGAGCTTGGACAGGAAATTGAGTATGCCGTTGGAGCCTAAGTTGGCTCCTTGTGGGTGGCGCTGCCCCCACCGGCGCCCCGCTTTGACGGGGCCATTTGGTAATTGGTAATTGGTAATTGGTAAATCAGGAATCTGGTGATCCGGACATCATCTACATAGTCGAACTCAAGGTCTGCTGCGACTCCAGCCCAGAACAGACGTATCAGCGCGCCGTTGAACAGCATGCTAACCTTAGAAGCGCTATCTGCAAGCAGCACCCAGCATCCGTCGTCCACACAGTGGTCATTCTAGTAGGAGTCGCAGGCACTGCATACGAAGACTACACTCTGGCTCCGCTCCGCAGACTCGGCATCAGAGGCAAACATTTGAAACAAACTATTCAGAAGCTGGCAATCTGCGCCACACAACACATGCAAAAGATCTGGCAACATCCACAGAAACTCCAGCAGCAGGGCACATCCGCAGCCATGAGAGCAGGCATCGGGTAGTCCCATATACGTGCATCTGTCTGTTTTATGATGGATTGGGAGGACAAGGTAGGGGGGGAACGCACCACGCGTGCTAGTACCGCCTCTTCCTTAAAACTACGCAGGGCTAACGCCCGGCGTCCACTCACTCACTCACTCACTCACTCACTCAGCACACAGTACATCAGCTGTGATGCTACAATGGCTAAAGTGAACATGATGGACAGCAGGGTGGGGAAGGTGGAACGACAAGTAGCAGACAACCATAGAAAGGCTGAAGCAGCAGCGGCAGTTGCAGCAGCAGCAGCAGAGAAGCAGGAAAGGCTCAGGGTGTCGCCTTCAATGGTGGTTGTCATGCCAAAAGGGGAAAAAGCAGCAGCGGTGGCTGGGATCAACGATGCAATTTCTAGGGGGATGCAGGAGGCAGAGGACAAGCAGCAGCATACCCCAAAAGATCTCAGCTACACCACCAGGCCATTCGGGTTTGGGGGGACAGGGAGCTGGAACGCCAGAGGCAGGATCAGCAACAGTAGCGGCAGTAGCAGCAACAGCAGGAGCAGCGGTAACGGCAGTAGTGGGCACAGCAGCAGCAGCAGCAGCACAACCACAACACACAAACAGCGGGAGAAGATCATTGTAACGTTTCCAAGCCCAGAAGCAGCTGACTTTTTCTTGAGGCATTGCAAAAAGAAGCTGCCAGTGGGCATCTACGCGGAGCCCCTACTAACAGAGAAGGAGGCAAAGGCCAAGAAAGCAAGGATGCCAGAATACCTGGAGTTAAGAGCAAAAAGCAAGCAGGTGACGTGGCACAGGGCTTGCCTGGTGTGGAGTATGTGAAGGGGGAAGGGAGGGGAGCTGGAAGGTGGAGGGAGATAGGGGCAAATGAAGGTCACAAAAAGGCAGAGGGTAGGGCTGTGGGGGTGGCACCTGGTGGGAAGGTGTGGGTACCAGTAGTGCGAGAGGCAAAGTAAGGACAAGAGAGGGGAACAGGGGGGGAAGAGGAGGGGAAGTAGGTGGGAGAGGGTTTCTTTGGTAGACCAAAGCTTAGTGGTTGGAAAGGTGTGTCATGGAGGAAGATAAGAAGAAGGTGTTAAGGTTACTTTATCACAGTGCTGGGGGCCATAATGGCTTTCAACATGATATGCGACTGCTGAATGAGCTAGATATAAAACAAACAAACAAAAATTTAAGGTGCGGCAACCGCAAAGGGCTGCTAGGTCGAAACGACCAAACACACCATCGGATGGGTCCAAAAACAATGGAATCCATACCACCAAGCAAGAGGAATACCCAAGCAGACATCCAACTACGGACACGGCAAACAAATCACCAGCAGGAGACTGATGGGTGTATCCAAATCAAACACAATCCAGAGCACCAACCAAGCAGGATGTCCAGTAAGTCCACCGCATATGTACCACCCAAGACGGCCAGCACACCAACCAAGGCGAATACCCAAACATGTAGCTATCTAGACTTCAACCAGTTCCTCATCAGACGAATCACTAGGAACATCTGTCTCCGATATAATCATGGTTGGAGAGACTTGGTTGCATGCAGCCACTTGCGACTTGTTCAAGCTTCAAGGGTTCAGAGAACACCACTGTTATCATTTTAGGGAGTATGGGGCAAAGGGAGTTCCTTATGGCGGAGTCTCCGTATTTGTCAAAGATACAATGCCGTACCCTTGTATCTTCAAAGATAGCTGTTGTCACAGTATTGTATGGGTGGATTTCCCTACGCTCAAGCTGAAAATAGCAGCGGTATACATGGCACCTGAAAACTCTAGTGTTTGGGCACGTTTAGGAAATTTGGACCCTTTGGAGGCTTTGAGGGAAGGCATTGGCAAAGCGCAAGAGGTTGGGTATACAGTAGTGATAATGGGCGACCTCAATGCACGCATAGGGGGTATGGTGGACATTCCACATGCTATGACCCTAGAACAGCACCAGGCTGAGCCCATGGCAGACTTATTGAAGGGGGTGTATTCCTATGATGGCATCCCTCAGCAGAGAAAGTGCAAAGACACGAAGACAAACAAAAGAGGGACAGAGTTTGTGTCATTGTGTATGGATTCAGGGATGGTGGTGATAAATGGAAGGGCTGGTACTGATAGAGACAAGGGCGCTTTGACATATGTACCTGCTACAGAGACGAAGGAGGTAGGAGAAAACTTTGGCAGTACAATTGATCTGGTTTGCATTTCAGCAAACCATTTCAATGATGTGGCGCGTTTCGAAGTAGAGGATGTAGAAGAGAAGGGCAAGCATGCAGTTATCAGGGTAGATCTCAATATTAAGGAATATGAGCGTCGGGTTAGGGGGGCAAAGAAGAAGAAGAGGGGCGGGTGCAAGGTGTGCAGGCCAGATGTGGGAAAGATGGCTGCATATGCAACCAAACACTTTCAGCATAGGGAAGATAGTTATAAGAAGCTTCATGGTGATTTTTTGGAGGGGAAAGTGTCTGCAACGTATGTGTTGAAAGAGGTTATGGAGGGCATCAGGAAGTGTGTGAGACTTGCACGTGCGGAAGCTGAGAGAAGGGGGAAGATCAGTGGCAAGAAGGAGGAAAATGTGGGGGCAGCATGGTATGATGCAGAGTGCAGGGTGGTAAATGAAAGGGCAGGCAGCTAGGCGGAATTTACGGGATGCAAAAAGGGCTGTGCCTCCACTCCAGAAGGTCGAGTTGGATGCAATGCATGATCAGGTTAAGACAATGCGAGCAGATTTCCAAAGAATGGCTCGTAGGAAGCAGACCCAGCAGAAGCATGATGTACAGAAACAGCTGATCAGGGATTATTATTCGTCCAGTCCTAAAAACTTTTGGGATGTGTTCAAAAAGGGTTTGCAGTCCAAGTGTGAGTTGGATGATGTGGATGCATGTACGGCATATTTTCAAGGGTTGCTGGGGGGAAATGAGCACGAGGACAAAGGGCAGGAAGTGACAGTCTTAGGCTCATGGTCTCCTCAAGTGCAAGCCATACAGATGCTTGATGATGGAGACAGAGAGTTTTTAAATGCACCCCTCACGAGGGAAGAGCTCTGTCAGCACATTAAGGCATGCAAGAACAAGAAGGCAGCAGATTTAGAGGGTATGACAGCAGAGGCGATGAAGCTAGCGGTGGCATCTAGGGCAAGTTCCTTGATGGATTGTGTGACAGCTGTTATTGATGGATGTCACAAGGAATTGCCTAAGTAAATGACTTTGAATAAGTTGACGCCTATTCCAAAGGAAGCACACAGTGGGCAAAATGTGCATTTATACAGGGGCATATCTGTGGCAAACCTGTTTGGCAAATTGGGTGACAAGTTCAGATGTACAAGGTTGACGCGTGTATGTGAAGAGAAGGGTATCAGGTGTTTTACACAATGTGGGGTTCGACCAGAGCATGGCACTCTTGATGCTAATTTTGCCTTCCTACATGCAACGGACTCTGCAAAAGCAAAAGGAAAGGAACATGCTCTAATTGCGTGCCTTGTGGACTTTGAAAAAGCATTTGATAAGGCACACAGGGGCTTAATGCTTAAAAGGCTCAGTGAGTTTGGGGTCAGTGGACCTTTCTATGACGCATTGGTCGCTCTGTATGATAAGATTCAGATGGTAGTGTGTCTGAATGGGGAACAAGGGAAGCCTTTTGACACATACCAGGGCACCAAACAGGGCAGTGAGCTTAGCCCACTACTTTTTGGGATGTTTATTGAGCAGCTCCATGAGCTGCTGAAAGAAAAAGTTCCGGGGGCTGGGCCTAAGTTTGGAAAGGTGAATGTTCCTGATATCATGTATGCGGATGACGTCAATCTGCTGGTGGTGGATGATGCCAAACAGATGCAGGATCTTCTAAATGTGCTGCAGTTGTTTTGTGACCTATTTGGGATGAAGGTTAACATGAAAAAGACAAAACTGATGATCATCAGGAGTGGTAAGCTTATACCAAAGCACCTAAAGGCACTTGCACTCACATACAATGGGCAGCCTTTGTCATTGAGTGAGCAGGAGAAGTATTTGGGGCTTGTTATGCCGCACGAGTGCAAAAGCATGATTTTTGCAGCAGAGCAAAGGGGAGCAGTAGGCGCAAAGGCATATCATAGCATGATGGTCACTGTTGCCCAGAAGGGTTTGCAAAGGCCAGATATTCTATGTGACCTTTTTGACAAAAAAGTGCGCCCTGTCCTGTCTTATGGGGCACATATATGGGGGCCATATATGTTTAACAGGTGGGCAAGGGACCCACTCAGTCCTGAAAACAAACCAGAAAAGGTACATACAGCATTTTTAAGAAGGATCTCTGGCATGGGCAAGGCTGTGCATAAGGCTTCTTTGTACAAGGAGTATGGCAGATGTCCGCTGATGCTGCAGTGGTTGGTTTTGGCAGCTAGATTTTGGAACAAAATGGCAGACAGGGGTGAATCAGCACTTATACGTATGGCGTATAAGGACAATGTGGAATTGATGCTCAGGGGGAAAAAGTGTTGGACATGGCATTTTTTGAAAGCCATGTCTGCCATAGGGGCGATAAACAACGCTGCAGCAGTTAAGGTGCAAGGGAGGAGGACTGCAAAAAATGTGCAGGACACGGTTGAGAAGGTTATGAATATGCACTTTGATGAAGAGATGGTGGAGAGTAAGGCGTATATGTTTTTGGACAAGGCATGGGGAAATTGTCAGGCAATGGATCCTGCAACGGCACCCTCTAACCAAGTCTTTATATCCACATATAAGAACTGGGTGGGGGTGCATGAGGGGGGAGCAAAGCACCTTTCTCATTTCATGCCAACACATCTTAGGAGGCAGCTTGTGGGGCTGCGATGTGGATGTCACCCTCTGAATGTGCACAGGATGAGGTTTCATGGTGTTCCCAGGAGGGAAAGGACATGTCAAGTATGTGGCCAGGAGGGGGCGGTGGAGGATCTCATGCACTTTATGTACTGTGAGCATTATGCTCCTATAAGGGCAAAGCATACAAATATCTTTTCAGATTCACATGCAGCTGGAAAGGACAACAATGAGGTGCTACGAATGGTCTTGGATCATGCGCATCAGCTTGATCTGGCTTGCTGTATACAGGAGATGTTTTCTCACAGGGAAACTATCCTGGAGATCAAGGAAGTTGTACGGGAGAGCGAGCATGGGGCAGGACATAAAGTGGTAGATGTCCGTGATGTTGAGCAAGAGAGTACTACTCCTCACCATATTGTGATTGGAGGTAGTAGGTCGCAGTACTATAACCTACGAGATGTTACATTCAAGCTACCTGATGGATTTTTCGAGGTTTATGACTAGAATTTAGCGTGTCTATTTTGGGATGTGTGGGGGGATGTCTAAATGGATGGTGGATGAAATGGGGAATCAGCTCTTTTTGGTTGTTTGGATGGGATGGGAGGAAATGCACGGAGATGGGTGTTATCAGGGTTTTTTTGTTGGTTCAGGGTTTAGGATTTTTAGGGTTTGGCGTTTTGGGTTTTGGGCCAGAAACAACCCTTGAACAGGGCGGTGTTTGCTGGTACGGTTGGCAGGAGGAGGAAGGGCATGTCCTATAAGTAGGCTGCCTGGTATATGGTGTTGTTACCTGGCACCGTGGGAGTCCACCTGGTATCCGGGTCGGACTGAACAACATGCTGACTACTTGGTAATCACATCACATCACTGCGAATGGGAATCGCAGACTGCGAATGGGAATCGCAGACTTCGAATGGGAATCGCAGACTGCGAATGGGAATCGCAGACTGCGAATGACTGAACGGGAGACTGCGACTAATGACGAATCGCAGACTGCGAATGGGAATCGCACATTGCGAATGGGAATCGCAGACTGCGAATGGGAATCGCAGACTGCGAATGGGAATCGCACACTGCGAATGACGAATCGCACACTGCGAAGGGGAATCGCACACTGCGAATGGGAATCGCAGACTGCGAATGACGAATCGCAGACTGCGAATGGGAATCGCACACTGCGAATGGGAATCGCAGCCTGCGAATGGGAATCGCAGACTGCGAATGACTGAACCGGAGCGAGACTGCGACTTGAATGACGAATCGCAGACTGCGAATGGGAATCGCACACTGCGAATGGGAATCGCACATTGCGAATGGGAATCGCAGACTGCGAATGGGAATCGCAGACTGCGAATGACGAATCGCAGACTGCGAAGGGGAATCGCACACCTGCGAATGGGAATCGCACACTGCGAATGGGAATCGCAGACTGCGAATGGGAATCGCAGACTGCGAATGGCGAATCCCAGACTGCGAATGGGAATCGCAGACTGCGAATGACGAATCGTAGACTGCGAATAATGGGAATCGCACAATGCGAATGGGAATCGCACACTGCGAATGGGAATCGCACATTGCGAATGGGAATCGCACACTGCGAATGGGAATCGCACACTGCGAATGACGAATCGCACAGTGCGAATGGGAATCGCACACTGCGAATGGGAATTGCACACTGCGAATGGGAATCGCACATTGCGAATGGGAATCGCACACTGCGAATGGGAATCGCAGACTGCGAATGGCGAATCGCAGACTGCGAATAATGGGAATCGCACACTGCGAATGGGAATCGCACACTGCGAATGGGAATTGCACAATGCGAATGGGAATCGCACATTGCGAATGGGAATCGCACACTGCGAATGGGAATCGCAGACTGCGAATGACGAATCGCACACTGCGAATGGGAATCGCACACTGCGAATGGGAATCGCACACTGCGAATGGCGAATCGCAGACTGCGAATGACGAATCGCAGACTGCGAATAATGGGAATCGCACACTGCGAATAGGAATCGCACACTGCGAATGGGAATCGCAGACTTCGAATGGGAATCACAGACTTCGAATGGGAATCGCAGACTGCGAATGACTGAACGGGAGACTGCGACTAATGACGAATCGCATACTGCGAATGGGAATCGCACACTGCGAATGGGAATCGCAGACTGCGAATGGGAATCGCAGACTGCGAATGGGAATCGCAGACTGCGAATGACTGAACGGGAGACTGCGACTAATGACGAATGGCACACTGCGAATGGGAATCGCAGACTGCGAATGGGAATCGCACACTGCGAATGGGAATCGCAGACTGCGAATGGGAATCGCAGACTGCGAATGGGAATCGCAGACTGCGAATGGGAATCGCAGACTGCGAATGACTGAACGGGAGACTGCGACTAATGTCGAATGGCACACTGCGAATGGGAATCGCAGACTGCGAATGGGAATCGCACACTGCGAATGGGAATCGCACATTGCGAATGGGAATCAATCAATCAATCAATCAATCAAAACGCAAGACCAGCAATGCCAATGGCCAAACAAACCTAGGCCACAAACACAAGGCTCCTGATCACAATCACGAAGCCACACAACCGATGGTGGATTTGCCACACACAAGCTGAGGCTAGATGCAACGGCGTGCACACCAAGGGGAAACAAACACCACCACTAAAACCCAAAACCTGCTCCACTTCCATCACACATGGGTGGCGGGGAGGCAGCAAGATCAAGCACCACCCTAGTAGGGGTTGGAGGTGGCTCCCACCACCTAGGTACTGGTGAACCACCATCCTCCCTGCCACTGAAAGGCACCACATAGCGCTCCACATGCTTATCAATAGCTTGCTTAGTGCGCCTTCTACACCTCACTAACCGTTGGCTTTCCCAAGGGTGCGTAAGATCCCACAACCTCTTCCTCCAAGCACTCTTAATCTGACATGAAGCCTCCCAGCTCCCCTCATCTTGACCAAGCACCTTCAGATCTGCACACACGCATTTCTCCCAGGTATGGCGAGGCCTACCCACTGGCCTCGTCATGTCACCATGTAATGAAGAGAACAACGCAATATGCGGCAACCTGCCCTCCTCCATGCGGCCCACATGCCCCAGCCACCTCAGCCTATGTGCTGTGATGTATGCTGACAAGGTGGCTACCCCACATGATTTCCTGATATGCTCATTGGTGTGCCGATCTGACAGCCTGACCCCCAGGATGCTCCTAAGGCAGCTAGAGTGCACCCGCTCAAGCTTTTGCGATTGCACTTTGGTCAGGGACCAACACTCACTCCCGAACAGCAGAATTGGCAACACATATGCCTTGTAACACTTCACCTTCGTAGCCAATGACAGATGCTTGGTACCCCACATCTTTTCAAACTGCTTAAACCTCCCCACAGCCTTACCCCTCCTGATATTCAACTCCACATCCAACCTGCCATCAGTCACAAGCACACTTCCCAAGTACTTGAACTGTGACACCTCTTTTACCACACCCTCACTGATAACCACCTCTGGTCCTTGCTGCACTGGCACATCCCCCTCCTTCCAATCCTTGTCAATGGACAGGATCTCAGTCTTGCTTGCATTGATGCGCAACCCAAGACTAGCAGCAACCTTGTCCATCACCTGCAGCATGACCACCAACTCCTCCCTGCTGGGACTTAGCAACACCATATCATCTGCATACAGCAGAACAGACAACAGCTCCACACACCCACCACTACCACACCCATCACGCTCAAGTTTCCCATCTGCATGATAGGCTAGCTTCACCCCACATCCCTCCGGCATCTGAGCCATTGCCTGCCGAACCACAAAGTCCATGTAGATGTTGAACAGCAAGGGAGCAATGACACATCCCTGCCGCACCCCGCCATGCACATCAAACCACTCAGACACCACACCACCCATCCTAACAGCAGCCTGTGTGCCAGTATGCAAGTCCATCAGCAACTCTATCAGCTTTGTGTGTACCCCGTACACATGCAGGATGCGCCATAGCGTGTCTCGCGGTACAGAATCATATGCCTTACGCAAATCCACAAAAGCCATGAATAGAGGCTGATCGAATGCTACAGACTTAGAGATGACCTGGCGTATGGTGAACAGAGCATCAGTGAGGCCCCTCCCCTTCCTAAAAGCAGACTGGTTATCAAGCAGTTGTGCATCGATATGAGAACTGATCTTAGCCAAAATGACCAAGACATACACCTTCCCCGGTATACTTAGCAAGCTTATCCCCCTATAGCTATCTCTCACTTTGCGCTCTCCTTTGCCTTTATACAGTGCCACCAACAGTGCACGTTTCCACTCCACTGGCGCTTTCCCTGACTCCCACACCGCCACAATGAATGGGAATCGCACACTGCGAATGGGAATCGCAGACTGCGAAGGGGAATCGCACACTGCGAATGACGAATCGCACACTGCGAAGGGGAATCGCACACTGCGAATGGGAATCGCAGACTGCGAATGACGAATCGCAGACTGCAAAGGGGAATCGCACACTGCGAATGGGAATCGCAGACTGCGAATGGCGAATCGCAGACTGCGAATGGGAATCGCAGACTGCGAATGGGAATCGCAGACTGCGAATGACGAATCGCAGACTGCGAATGGGAATCGCAGATTGCGAATGGGAATCGCAGACTTCGAATGGGAATCGCAGACTGCGAATGGGAATCGCAGACTGCGAATGGGAATCGCAGACTGCGAATGGGAATCGCACACTGCGAATGGGAATCGCACACTGCGAATGGGGAATCGCAGACTGCGAATGGCGAATCGCAGACTGCGAATGGGAATCGCAGACTGCGAATGAGAATCGCAGACTGCGAATGACGAATCGCAGACTGCGAATGACGAATCGCAGACTGCGAATGACGAATCGCAGACTGCGAATGGGAATCGCAGACTACGAATGGGAATCGCAGACTGCGAATGGGAGTCGCAGACTGCGAATGAGTGAATCGAAGAGTGCGAATGGGAATCGCACACTACTGCGAATGGGAATCGCAGACTGCGAATGAGGGTACTGGGGTTGTTGGCACAAAGCATCCAGTATGTACTGCTCTTAGCTATGCAATTCCGCTAGCTCTCTCGATGTCTACTTGTCAGTCCGGTCTCGTTGTCTTAGCTCTCAGTATCGGTTTCTGTCAACACGGCACTGATGAGACTCCAAACTGGTTGGCCCCGCCATGGTCATGTGGCGGGAGCTGCACGGCTCGAAAGCTGTGCAGTGATCTATCTCGCTCATATATATGATGTCGACCAGGTTTAGCTGTCGACCAGGTTTAGCAGTCCCATTCCCTCGATAATGTGCGAACTTCTGTCGAACTAGCCTTCGAATTGCCTCAAGCTTCGATGGCCAGCAATAAGGAGCCCTGTGAATTGTAGAATACACTTGGGTTGTCCACTACGCACTGTACATCCATGGGTCCAGCTAAAGAAACAAAACAATTGAAAGTGTGGCAACTGCAACTAAAGAGCTGCCAGTAATGCAGACAGGCGTCGTGCAGCACCATGCGGACTTGTGTACTATGTGTGAACATCAACTGCAAAGGAGGGATGCCACATTCACTCAGCTCTGACAGGCATGACCCGATCACCCCCCCACAGGGTGTCTTGCGCCCGCCCTACAGCAGGCGCCTTGATAGCATTCCATACCATCTGCATCCAGCACCTTAGTTGGGAGCACCAAACCACTGCCCCTGCTCCTGTGCACGCTGCTGGGATCAAATCCTCCTCTGGTCACCATTCCAGTGCTACTCCAGCCTGCCCTGCTTGTCCTTGCCGCTTTTGCCGACTATCATCTTTGCTCTGGTAACTTCTGCTTTCCGCTTTTGCCCTTCACTCAGCACGGCATGTTCCTGGCTCCAGGCCTCCTTTTGTTTTGTTTTAGCACACAAGCAGGAGCAGCAGCAGCAACAGGAGCAGGTAACACGTGTAAGGATATATGCTCTTTGTGCTGGCGCTGCTCCTACAAGCACCGTACCCCCTTGCCGCCAGCATGGTGCACACTCATGCCCTCTGTACTGCTGCAGGATGATGTGGCTCAAAGTGTTTGGGCTCACATTGTTGGTCCTCCCGTCACTGTCACTCAAGAACCCTGCTGCTGCTGTTGCTACACCCAATCCTCCTCCTGCAAAATGCTGCAACCGCTGTCCCTCTTCCTGCGTGCTGATCCTTTTGATCTGTCGTGCCTAAAGTCTTACTGCTGTTGCTGCTTCTGCCCTAGCTGCTGTAATTCCTCCCCCCTCCTCCGGCTCTCCTTCTTCCTGCCCTAGCTCTGCTCTTGCTCCAGCTGCTGAGCTGCTGTAGCAGCTGACTACTATGTCACCACTGTTGCTGCCCCCTCTTCCCACAGCAGCTGGCTGGCTGTGGCTGCTGTGCTTCCCTCTTATCAGGGCTTGGTAATTCCTGGGCCCTGCTTGAGCAACTTGACCAGGTGGTCATTTGCTGCATCTCTGCAAGCACCTGCAGTCCAGTCCTGGCCCTTCTGCAGCTCGGAAGACCTGCAGGACATGTAGGGACAATAGCAAGACAGTCAACATGCAGAAGCTGCCACTCCAAGCAAGTAGTCTTGCATAGTGCTGAACCGCTGGCTTTCATGTGATGTCTAGCACTGTTCTCACCTGCCAAACATTGTTACATTGTTACATCTACGCTCGCTCCACCATGAGCGGCGTACAGTTAAGGAAGTAGGCTTACTACAGTGAGGGCACCCGCCTCCTGAACACGACCAATATGTCATGGCTCTTCATATCACCACCTCCATCCCATCCACCTCACTTTTCAATTCCTACACCATGTCCTCCAAGAAGGGGTGGCCTCGCCTGCCCTACCCTTCTCCACGCTTCTGTGCCCTCCTAGCTCCCCTGCCCTGATCCCTTTCATCCCCCCCAGCCCCCCACCCTAGGCTCACCCCCCCCCCCCCCAGATTGAGATGCCCCTCCACCGGGGCCCTGTTTTCAGACGGATTGACCTGTTTCTTCCTGATTCTTTCCTGTCGTGCTTTCCAAATTGCAAAGTCACCCCCCCCCAGACTTTGGATGGCGTGCCTTTGCAATTTGTGTATGCAGCTTCGTAACAGGTTCCCTTTCACTCCGAGGGACTCCAACTGCCTCACCGTAGCCGCTTCTGCATACACCGCTCCTGCAACTCCCAGGATGATGGGCTTCCTTTCTATAACGGCTGAGGGACCTGCCAAACATTTCACTTGCCGCTCATGCTTAACATGTTACCAAGTCATTGAGAGTAGTCGTCAGGGGCCTTGCTCTCCCTTCTGGCTTAATGAGCATGGTGTACGATCGGAGGGAATATAGAGAAAAGCTTAAGTCAGTCTAACCTTAAAAAGACCTCTGCAGGTTCCACCCCCCAGTGTTTAAAAATGACACTATTACTAATGCCTCTCCCTTACCCGCAGACAAAGATTGCAATGTAAATGGTGTGCACTGCCAGTAGATCCTATCAGCAATGCACACATTTCCCGCCATTCCCATACTCCTTGCCTTCATTAGGAGCCCTCCTCAATACACTGCAACCCCTTGCACACCCTCCCTCAGCCTCAGCACCCCTCACTTCACTCCACCCCGTCATTCTTTTCACATTTGCCTCTAGTGCAAACTGTATGACAATCAATTGCCTTCAGGCCCAACCTGAAGTTCATCTAAGATTGGCGAGCAGTAAGAACATGCCTGTGTTGTCCAGCTGCACTGAAGTGATTCGCACAAACAGAAGACTGACCATGTTGCCATCACAATGCTTTGTGCCCAATTGAACCACGATCCAGTAACAAGTAAAGACATGCTTGTCAGGTAGTGACTACTATGCACGCACATCTGCCCCCAACCATACCTCACTGCTTGTGCAGGCAGCCTTCTTGGGCCACCGTGGGTCAGGCACCACAGGCTCTCCCAACGACCTGCACACTCGGCAGCCCCAGGAAGTTGCAAAAGATCCGCAGGCCTGAGCTGCTGCCAAATCCGGGCCGGCCAATCCAATCCGCAAGCTAAGGTTTAGGGTTTGGGGTTTAGCGCTTTTGAGTGCTTCTTGCAGCTGCTGCAACCCCAATGCTTGCCCTGCGGACCTTGCTGCTGCTACTGCTACATGCTTCTGCCGCTTCTGGAACCTGCCGAAGTCCTCCACATGCTTGGAGAAAATATCATCAACCGCCCCCCTAAGACCCAAATGCACTGTCAAGACCATGTGGTCACGGGCCTTTAGAACTGTTACCTCCTCCCCCTCCCCAATATGCTTGAACCCATGCGTAGGGCTGCCTTGTTTGTCTCATCATAAGCAGCAAGATCAGCTAGATCCCAGCCAATTGCTGCTAGTTCAAGCTTTAGCGGCACTGCCAAAGCTGCCCCAGTCACTACCCCGGCTATTGCTGCTGCTGCCGTGCTGCTGCTGCTCTTTACCTGGCTGCTCTGATCTCTACACATATCAGGAAGCTATGCCGCGGGCACAGCAGGGGCTGCAAGCTGTGCCGTGACTCTATATCATCCCATTTTGATCCAGATCATTGGCCAACTGTTGCTATGTCATCCAGTTAACGGTATGTGAGACCTGATACTATATTTTATAAAGTGTCATAGCAAATGAAAGTGCCATCGTCCCCGCACCTCAGCTGCCACAAAAGATAGTGAGGTCAATGAACAGACCGGGTACATCAGACAGGGCAGCACCCAGAAACACCGCTGCCGATGAAAACACACAAAGGTTGGCAAAAACTGACTGCGGCATGCAAATGCCCTGTCCAAGGCATTTACCCCCTCTGCCAACACTTTGAATGTGAGACTCATGCCAATTACATATGATTGAGATAAAACCAAGTCTGATATCACAATGCTATTGCATCCCGATGGTCACAGGCTTGCACAACACCCTGCCAGGCCTCTTCTCAACGGTGCACTACTTGTGAGCAAAAGAGGAGCCCCTGCTCCGGACGGTTTGCACCTGATGAGCATGGTCAGCCACCTGCCAGCTGTATTTATGTATATGTGTAGTTAAGAGAGACCACTTACACCGTCCTCTGGGCCGTGCAGCAACCAAGCTGCATATCTATCTATGTATGGGATAGATCATTGCACAGCTAAGTAGCAGCTCAGTCCACCCAGGCCGAGGGGGACTGTCTCTACTCTATGTTTGGACCTAGGCTCTTAACGTTGCTGGTATTGACCACCATTGGGAGGGTTGTTGCCACCACGGGTCCGGTCAGCAGGAGCTGTCCTCTCATTTACAGGGTCTAATGTTGCTTGTTTGGGAGCTTGCCCGGGTCCGTGATTCTGGCCTCCCCACACATATCCGCCCCCTTGGCCTCCCTGAGGGGGAATGTAATCACCAGATGCTGTGTATGCACCACCAGGCTCGCCCATCCCGGGGGTCACAGGAGCGTATGACATGTTGAAGATGTGGAGTGCTGGCTTGTTTCAAACTGCTTGCAACCGCTAATGATTGCAGCAGCCTGCAAAGAAACATGTGAAAACCCGCAACATACGTCAGTCTGAGCAGCATATCAAGGATTCATTGGAGTGTAAGTTGGAACAGTGCCACGCAGGCGACCCCATTAACGACACCAATGCATCCATTACATCCATCCATCAATAGCCAAGGTTCAACAGCTGATGAACAGCGCTGAGCAAACTGGCACTAAGCACCTCACGCCTGATTATGACTGTACTTTTCTGGCCTGCCAGGTGCTGATGTAAAGTGCCACACCTTAAGCGCACAGCCCTGATCGGCCGGATGCATGAAGATGAATGACATGAACGTGAGCGAGCTAGCAGCATCGGAAGATGTATACTACGAGGGACTAGATAGATGCACAAATGAATAGTTAGAATAGTTAACTAGGTTACTTGAGACGTCACAACGACTTAGTTTTACCTTAAGGCAAACGAACCCCGCTGCGGAGCCTGATATTCGTCGACTCACCTGTGGATGGGACCGATGTCCGTGTCGCTGATCGATGGCTTTGCTCCAAGAAAGATCCAACTAAGTTGGTAATCGGACTATGGACTCGGTCGCGCACGTTAGTGTCCTTGAATGAAGGTAGATCGCTTTGACACTGCTTGCGTTGAGTATGGAGGTAAAGACAAGCAAAGACTGGAAGTGCTGGAGAAATGCCCTAGTAATGTTAAAGTCCACGAGCTTGAACCTTTTATAGTCCTTGAGTATCATCCAATGTTCTCACCGCGCCTGGCGGACGGTTTTATGCTTATGGCTTCGACATATCCGCCAGCCCCCGTGGTGTCGACCTATTCAGTCCGTCTGGTGCTGGTTCCACCCCGCTTGGTGATGCATGCTCAGTGATACAAACAAACAACATCTAAGAAGATACACGGGGCATACCCATATTGCCGTAAAGAGTGTGCTAGTGGATTATCGATTGGACGTATAAGGGTCCCTTTCCATGTACTAGCCGATGAGTCGCGACGACATCCCATAATCATAGCAGGTTCACTCCAAGTCGCCATGACTAGTCACCACAGCACTCAACCGCATCCCTCAATATAATAAATACCCGTAACAGAAGTGGCAAAGCCCATCTTAGCCCCAACTCTGCGAACATGTACTCGCTCGCTCGCACCAGAGGTTGGGTTTTAGACCTCTGCTCGCACACACACAAGAGCAACACAGAGCAGGAACCTTAAGTTCCTGCATTCCCTCACTCACTGCTTCCGTATCATTTAAAGAAGGTGATGGCATATGAACCTCTCAGCCAGTGCCCACCCGACTTCTGAATCAGATCTATTGCTTTCCTTCCAGTATCCAAGCCTTCAAGCCCCCTATCTCAGCCGCACACCTCTCGCCTGAAAACACAAACCCTTGAATCTCTCCGGTGCATCTTCACACGCCACTCACTTGCAATTCCCATACAGTTGCAAGAGTATGTAATAAGCTGTTCAACCCCCGTGCAAGGGGTCAAAAAGGTGGGAAAGGAGAGGGGGCTGAGCCACCAAACACTCTTACTCACAACCAAAAGACTGCTTAGAACGCATACAGCAGCCTTTTCATTTCCTCATAGGTGCAGAAGGCAATTGCCACCCCTGGCACCACTTTGCAGTACTCAGGAATGATACCTGAGTAAAACCCCTTCAAACCCTGCCGCTGAATAATCTGCTGCACGACATCTCGATACCCCACACGGGGCCCACCATGCTCCCGTCCTTGAAACTGCAGCAGGTAACAGCAGAACACCAACAGTGTCAGCTCAGATCCCAGAAAAACAGCACAGTTCTGAACATTGAATACTTCGCTACAACCATCAGAGTTATGGCTGGGCGTTCTTTACTACTTTACAAGGAGATGCTGGCCCAGAAGTGCCCTGAACGTCCTAATGCAAAGTCCCAGGCATGCAATTTACTCGGGCAACAAGTGCAAGACAGTGTCCTAAATTGCCCTGACGACAAAATACAATACCGAATGCATATTTCATAGTTACCCAATGAAGGGGCCATTACACCCCTTTTTGCTGCACACCCCATGCCTGCTACCCAGAGTTACAAGTTCTGCACGACACGAGCACAACAGAGGCACCCAGACACCAGCAGTGATGAGCTGGGTGAGCCACATTGCTACAAAACATGCTTTGCCTACTTCATGCTTATGAATCTAAGGTTAGAACAGAGAGTGGATTACATTCAGGAGTCAAGCTTTGATCAGAAACAACCTTGCTTTGCCTACTGCATGCAGCAACAATTGCAGATGAATTATTTTTGGCCCCACCAATAGCAGACAATCCCTCAGCCAAATAGCTAAACCCAAGACCAGCCCCACCAAGCTGGAAAAGCCCCAAGACAAGCCCCTTAGATCCCTTATGGAAGCCTTGTACCGTATCCCCCCACCCTGAGCACTGAACCCCAGCTCACCTGCATCCTCCGCCGCACAACATCCAGCGGAAAAGTCACCGTAGACGTCAGGAACCCTGATACACACCCACACGCCAAGCTTACAGCAGCAGGTATCTGGGGCTGACTCGTCCCCACCACGCCACCACTACCACTGCTACTGCTCTCCCTCCCGCTACTGCTCGCCTCCATAATCTCACCACTCTCTCCCCTGCTGCTGCTGCTGCAGCTGTCACTGTCTTTCCGCACGTACTGCATCCCTTGGCTTTGCGAAGCAGCATTTACTACGGCATCTGCAGTACTAGTCCAGCTGCTCATATCCACCACCTCCCTCCCACAGCTGCTAACCCCAACTTGCAGCGCAATCTGATCCCCTGGGTCTAACGCCCGACCCTCACGTAGTGCCTGCCGCACAGGGTCATCTCCGTTGTACCGCCTGCTGCCACTGCTGTCACCACTGCTGCTTGTCCCATTACTGTCCCCTCTCCAACCTGCTCCAAAGGCATTCCCACTGCTACTGCTACTGCATGCGGCTGTTGTTTCAGCATCATTGCCGCTGCTGCCGGTGCGACTGCTGCTACTCCTGCTGCTTGCCCCGCCCCATGCGACTGCTGCACCCCTAGCGCTCTCATACAAGCTGTAGCTGAGAGCTAGTGACGGGACCACTTGAAGCAACGTGGCCCCGAGACCTCGGTACAGTCCCTTTGCACCTTCATCGACATAGATGCGGCGCAAGGTGGGGGTTATGCCGTGGTAGTAGTTGCCCTGAGTCTGTGCTGCTAACTTCGTGCGGATCAGGTCCAGGGGGTATGCCTGCAATAGGATTGAGGTTGCAGCGCTTTAAAACAATGTGGGATTTGCTGTAACGTGTGAGAGGCCACGGAGGGAAGACCGGCAGCTTGTGTGATGCTGCTACAGGGCCTGCATTTTCTCCTGTAAACATTGTGGTACCAGGGTGCAAGCCAGGGTGGCCTCCAGAAGCCAGTTTCTGGACATGAGAAAAAGATGTGTTACACGCAGCTGCTGCATTGTACTGTGATTGCACTTCCACATGTTCATGACATGCCACAACAAATGTGCCATAAGCCCCAAGGTATGCAGGATAGCCCGTTACAATCCAAATAAAATCATCATGCACCAGTTTGCAGCTGCAACCGAGCAAGGTGTCAAAGCACACAGTAGCTGAGGTAACATGTGCTGCTTTCCAGGGAAGAGTCCATGTGACAGCAACAACAGTGTGCAAACTCAAGCTGCTGTCCAGAGTATGAGTAAAGGATTAAGATGAGGGCATGATGGGTTGTTTCAGGTAGACGCCATATCCTTCACACTGACGTGCACTTTCTTTGAGGCAAGGTGGTCTGATATAAACATGCACATAAGGAAGCAGCACTGTACAAGATGGTCAGTATTGGTCAAGTCCCTTCCTTGCTGCAGATTAACTCGCTGCTGCTCACCACTGTGCAGGCGACCAGCCCAGCGGTAGCACCAGCAGAAAGTCGCCTCGCAAAATCAGACTGCTTCGGCGCATGCACCGACAAGTACTGCTTCGTCTGCTCGTATGTAAGGAAGTTGATGGAGGAGTAAGGCAGCCGGTGCAGTATGGTCACTGCGTTGCCCTTCCAGAGCGACCGGACGCCCTCCCTCTGCACCACCTGGGATAGAGCTTGCAGCATGCTGGGTTGCGTTGCTGTATATGATACTGCTTGAGCGCCTGATGGCAACGCGGCTGGCATGTTGCTGAATCCTTGTACCTGCAGCCATATTTGAGCAACACCGGTAGGGCATACGGGTCAGCTTTCCACCACACGTTTCCTTGAATCAGACTTATAGCGATCTAAACAAAGATGCGGATACCGAAGCAATATGCATGGTCAGCAGAACGGCAAGGCACATCATGCACCCAGTGTGCTGCACACTTCAGGGTCGCATCTGCTATATCCCACCTGGTATAGTATGGTAAGTCGAGCCAGGGGTGCGGTGCATGTCTTCGCGAACGCGCCAGCTATTCCTCCCGACACAGCATACTTCCAGCTATGAGCATGTAGAGACCCCCCAGACGCTGGTGGTGCGGAAGCCTCGACATTACGTGCACGCAGTGGAACAACAGCTTGTAGCTCAGGGGCTACAGCTTCGGACTTGGGAATGACAGTGGTCATCTGTGATCTCGTATCAACCTACATGCAAGGTCCACGCATTAAACGAGCAAATCTTGTACTACGCATGCAGCGACATGAAGCGCCACGCGGAATTGGTGGACGTAACGCTCTGGAAGTAACGCTTTGGCATACACAAACAACCATGTATCTACACTCTTCTGCACGGTTGTGTTGCTGCTTAATTGCCACTCACATTGCAGTTCAGTACGTGGCAGAACCCTGCCGTGCCAGGTGATTCAAACACTACTCATTAATCCAGTCAGGTTACTTAATGATCCAGGGAACCAAGGTTTTATGCGAAATCCCGGATGCCACTGCAAGGGAAGCACGACGTGTCGATGATATGTGCGCTTGGCTGGGCACTTCTCCCATGTTGCATCGGGCGGGTGAACAGCTACAAAAAGGCTTCACTTAGGAAGATTATGCCATGATCATGCTCTAAATTCTCTGTAGATCGGCATTAATCCGATTACGAAAGATACCACCGTCGCTACGAGGGTAAAGGTCAGACTGTGCCCGGTCGCACGTCTCTATCCAGTCTCCCAAATCAAACCCAAGTGCCCAGGGGGCCAAACTTTGACTCTCTAGATCAATTCAAACATCCCCCTAGCTCGATCAGCATAAACTCCTGCTGGAGACCTGCCTCATCATCTCAACAGCACGATATGGGCGCGGAAGGGGTATCATCATGATAGACAGCAATTGATGGAAGACCCTGATCAGGCTGCTGACAATTGCGGGAGCTCCCTTCTTGATACCTTATGGGGCTTCGAGCCTGATGCAGCACCAGAGCAGAACACTGCGCTCACCACAGCAGTAAGCAGACCAAACATAGCACTTCCATCCGAGCCAGCAGAACAGTAGCACCTGACACCAATTTGCCCATGGGCCTGCAAAGCTCTCAACACATCCTTTTCACGTGATGGTCAACCAAAGTGCATATTTTACTTTTTGAGAAGCGCACACCTGCAAAGCTTTAGACAGTTGTGCCTTATCTTTCCACAATCATGCTTCAAAGCAACCGCAGCAGTGCATTGTCCACGCAATAGCATATCCAAGATCATGCATAATGCAGGCGTATGAGGCCCTTCTCAAAGCCCCACGAAGCTATCAAGATGCCATCAAGGCACCTGGAGCCATCTCCACTCTTACACACAAGACTTCCCCTAAAACCTCCCCTAAGAGCACCCTCAGAACTATAAACTCCCCAATCCGCAGCTATCACATCAACAACAGCAGCAGCAGCAGTACAGGCAACTTGGCAGCTTCTCATTTGACCAGAAGCAACCCAAACAGCCCCAGCCCAAAGCATGGCCGGAGGCTGCAGCCTTTGTCCCCTACTACCATGCATCGGCAATCACAACTACAGCAGCAGCAGCAGGTGGGGGATTTTGGGACCAATAGGAGAGGTGACGGTAAAGGGACTGGAGCAACAGCCAGCAGAGCAGCCGTGGGAACAGCTGGTCAAGGAACGAATACTTGGGGAGCTCCGGCAGCAGCATCAGGAGCAGGTGGAGATGCGGGAGATGAGCAGCAGCTATCAGCGTTGCAGCAGCGCATAGGTCATGCCCGGGCAGTGCTGGCATCAAAGCAGGTGGCACATGCAAGGGCCAAGGAGGAGGCGGGGAGCTGTGCAGCACGCTTGCAGGAACTTAAGAAGGCAGTCGAGTGAGTTACAGGCGAAACCGCTGGGGCCAGTGACTCCACTATCTATTGGAAGGTGCCACAAGGAAATGAAGTTAGTATACCATCAGAGGGTTGTGGTTGCTGCAGGCTTTATAGATTCTGTAAAATGTTGCAAAGCTTCCATAAGGCTTTTTAGACAGGCAAGGTATGGTCGTTGAAGGAAAAGCCAGTTTGGCACCAAGCAGTAACACCAGGATTAGAGCCCGTTATTACTGTTACATTTCAAGATATGCCATAGCAAAAAAGTGTCATAGACCCCATTAGTGGTGTGATATGGTGTTGTGCTTCTTAGTTTTGTTTATCATGATGAGCCAGGGTATTGTGATAGGCTGCTATGGTGGCTGGAGAAATGAACAGGTACAGTCTAAAAGTTTTGCGTGTTTTGACTGCCAACTAGTTTCCAGGGGCACAAGCACAAGCAGCATGCCGGTGGGTAACAAGGGCCAGTCGCCAGTTGCAGGAATCAATGCTTATTACCCGTTTGACCCATTGACCCCTGGCTGGGGCTTTCGGATGCTGTGTACAGGTCTCTAGTGGTGGAGGAGGGTCAGTTGCAGTCCAAGGTTCCCTTGCCTGTGAGCCGGCTGGTGCGGGTGAGGGGCTGGCTGGTGGAGAGGAGGGCTAAGCTGGAGCAGCAGCATGAACTCATGGAGCAGAAGCAGCTGGTGAGGGGGAGAGGGTCTAGACGCATGTTGGTTGTGTTCGGGGGGCGGGTGCCCTCACTGTAGTTAGCCCACTTCCTGAGTTGTATGGCGCTTATGGTGGAGCGAGCGTAGATGTAACAATGTGACAGTTTAGAGGCATTCCTGGCTACCAGGCTGCACATTATATTCCTCTAAGCAGGGCATGCTGTATGTTTTCTGTTTTTGGAGTTGGAGAGGGGAAATGCTGATGGGAGGCATGCCGTGGGGTGGTTGGAGAACTTGATCACGGCGCTGGTGAAGCTTTAGTTTAAGAAAAAGACTCACCGTTGAGCCTTTGGTGGGTTTCCAGGGTCCGTAAGACACATGGTAGGCATGCTGATCTGTCAAGCAGTGCATCCTTGGCTGATGTGGGCGGCAGCCTGTCAACATTGGAAATATTGTACGACAGATCTTCAGCATAGCGCAAGCATGGGCAGTCCCTCAAGGATGCTGTTCATATGCTTTGATAGAAGTGTGCGTTCTGTGGCCTTAACGTTTTCTATCGTGTCTTACAACTTCTCTCCTGTATATGGGCCCTATGTAATTGTATGCAACCCCTGATCACATGTAAGTCCCAGTTTTGTGCTTGTGGAACAGATTGGACATGCCTCATATGCCTGTGAGCCACTACTGCTTCAGCACGTGCTGTTCCAGTGGCTGTGGCCTGAGCAAATGCTGCCCTGTGCTTGTTCTATGCAGACCTTGCTCAAGTGTGAGTCCCAGCTTCGTGCCTGTGAGACTGAGTGGGACATGCTAGTGGAGTCAGCAGCCGACTTAGAAGCAGCACAGCTCATTTCTGACAGTCAGGCCTTGGCAGTGGCTATAGCATTGAGGGAGAAGGAAGAGGCTACAGCCAGGGGCTATATCAGGCAGCAGCAGGCGGCAGCAGCAGCAGCTGAAGAGGCAGGGGCGGCAGCAGAGCAGTCAGCACAAGAGGTCATAAGGTAGGTGGGATTGTATTACAACTTGTGACAATGCCGTAGCAGAACTGCCCTAGGCCCCGCATCTCAAGCTGTTACGGATACAGCGAGGCGGAACGAGATAGTAATTGTCTTTGGTATGCAGCCGGAGATAGTGGCAAGGTGTGCTTAGACATGAGGTCCAGCATATTGTATGTGGGATAGGGGGTTGCGGATGCAGTACAGATTTGGCTGCAAAATCAAGGTTGGGAGAGAGATGGCTGTCCATAGCTCTGCAGACTGGATTGGTGCAAAGCTATCTGGGGTCTTGTATTATCAGCATCCATTCAGCAGAAAGAGACAGAAAGAGAATACGCAGCGAAGGGGGGATCTTCGTTCATCAGCAACATGAAAAGTTGCTAGGGTGAACCAACAGATAAACAGATATTGAAGGTTTGGCAGCTGCAACAGGGCTGCTAGGTTGAAGCAGTCCAAAACCAAACGTGCACCTGTTGCACACCTAGCAATGAAAGTGCTTGTGCTTTTGTCAGCACAGCACAGATGGTCATGGTCTGCCGGTGTGGGTCCATGTCTAGCAATGCTGTCCAGTGACCCGCTGGAAGTCACAGAGCCGTGTTTTCAGTATGGGCAAGCTTTAGCCTAGTGTCACTATGCATTAGATCTGCAAAGACGGCCAAGCTGCCCCCAGGGACCTCTCCGTAACCAATGCCGCCACATGAGCAGGGTTGTGTTCTGCCCCTTGTTCCTGGTTCATTTTATGACCTGTAGTTTGTTTCCACAGGTCAGCTGAAGCTGGACGGGCGGCAGCTCGTGCCCGTTCGTCTGCCATGTTAGGGCGCATCAAAGTGGCTGAATCTGAGGTGATGGTTCAAGTGGAGGAATCAGCTGCTCGCCAGCGATCGAGTTTGATGAGTCTGAAGGGGAACATCAGCACTTCACGGCGGAGAATTGCGGCTCAGCTGGAGGTCACTAGGTGAGGGGCAGGGGAGGTCATCCAGCGGTTACCAGGTTTTACTGCAGGGGATCACTGCAGGGATTACCAGGTTTTTGCAGGGGAGGATGTCCATAAGTCTTAGCTGCTGTGTAAGCTACTTGCTGGCTGGAACTATGTTGGGCTGAGCGCAAGGCTGTGGGCAACTTACATCAGGTATCTGGCAATATGCACTAACTATGCATGCTCTTCCTAGCTGGCTCTCCAAGTAACATTCTTGGCGTCTAACCGCAGGGGGGGGGGGGGGGTCCAGAGACCCCCCCCCCACCCCCCCTTGGGCGAGCTGGGGGGTAGGGGGGAGGGGGGGAGAGGAGGGGGGGGTGGGGTCCAGACACCCCCCACCCACTCCCTGGGAACGGTGGTAGGCTATTCTAGCTGTAACCAGTCCTTGACTGATCTTGCTAGCCATTAGTTTGGCCAAATATAGTGTTGTTAGGTGATATGCTGAACATCCCAGTCCTGAGAGGTCCTGAAAGATGCAGTAAAAACCTGTCAACTTGCAGAATTAGGGGGGGGGGGGGCTGCGCCCCCACACCCCCACCCCCCCCCCCTTGAACGAGGTGGGGGGGAGGGGTGTGTGGAGGGGGGGGGGGTCCAGACCCACCCACCACCCCCCTGGATGAGTAGGACCCCCCCGTGGTGCGGTTAGACGCCAAGAATGTTTACTTGGAGAGCCAGCTAGTTCAGCTGGAAGTGACCAGGTGAGGGGCAGGAAGAGTATTGCTATTACACTTTGTGATATGCCATAGCAAAAGTGGCATGGGCCCTGCACCTCAAGCGCTGAAGAAGCAACGAGATGCAGGGAGGCTATACATGTGTGAGGTCAGTAGATGAGTTGCAGGGGAGCTTGTCCATTGGTGCATTGCACTGCTTATTGGCTGGAACTACTTTTGGACTGGGCGCAAATCCCTGCGCAATGTACGATAGGTCTCTGGCAGAGTCCGCTAACAATGCAGACCCCTTTTTCAGGTATGCAAGGCTACTTCATGCTGGTGACAAAGCAGAAGAAAAATATTAGGTCAATGCACACTGCTAAATCTTGTCCTCTCGTTTTGCGTGGACTTCATTGTATTGTACTGCGGCCTGCAATGCAACAGGTTGGTATCCAATGGTTCCATGAGTGGTGTCACTGCGGGTACCTAAATTGCAGTTGGGTCCAATGCACAAATCGACACGGTCTGAAGACCAGCCACATGGCGAAGCGGCACTGGGCCTTGTGGAAGGCTAGCTATGCCATAAGCTTTTGAGCATCTGCTGCAGATAGGTTAGGCTAACTCCAGCTGTGGGTTTTTGCCTCTGTGTGCTTCCTCCTCAACTATAGCCTAGTTTTATTGGCCTTGGCATAGCTGGTCTTGCGTTTTGAGAAATTTATATATTGATATACATTTATTATTTAATAAATTTAACGTTTGTTTGTTGTGCTTCCTCCAGGCAGCTGCAGAAGCAGAAGCGTGAAGTGGAGGCTAAGGAGTTTGAAGCGCTAGCAGAGGCTGGCCTGAACCCCTACCAGGTGTACCGCCAGCGGGACATACAGGCGGAGCTAGAAGCTGAACAGTCAGCACTGGCAGCTGGACAGGCAGTGAGGCAGGAGCAGGTGCTGGGGAGGCTGGCAGCTGAGGACAGAGAGTATGCCAGGAAGAAGGCAAGGGCAGCAGCAGATGCGCAGGTAGGGTTTAGGTGCTGCGGGGTATCATGGGGAGTCGTGTTTTAGTCTTGGTGTAAGGGATTTGTATGAGTATGCCAAGAAGACTGCAAGGGCAGCAGCAGATACACATGTGAGGTTCAGGGGCTTCAGGGTATCATCGGGAATCAGGTCTGGTTTGAAGGGGCTTGTTTTGAGTACGGCAAAGAAGGAGGCAAGGGCAACAGCAGATGCACAGGTAGGGTTTACGGAGTGTTGAGATTTACAGGAAGCCCTGTGCTAGGTGAATGGAAAGATGCATTAGCCGTGTTGACAGAAGGTATGGAGAGGGGAAGGGAGGACACATGCAGAGTCGGGGGTACCATGGGCTATGAGCTGGGGTGATGGTGCGTTAGCAGGGTGTGGCAGGAAGTTAGCAAGAGCAGCAGGAGATGCTCAGGTAGGGCTTCAAAGGCTGTGTTGTTTTTGGCGGAAGTCAGGGCCATGTATTGTTACAAGGGCCCGGGCAAGGAGCTTTACTTCTATGTACTGTGAACTGTGCTCTTGCCTGCTTAAAACCACGCAGGTAGAGGAGGTCTATTAAGAGGAGTTACAAAAGACTGCAGCTCAGGAGTGCCTTGATGCATACGTACAACGGGTTGCAAGCTTTTTCCTTGTCTTAAGTACAAACACACATGCTCTTGCTGTCATCTTCTGATGCCAAAATGCCGTTGAATGAAGCGGCCAGCAGTGCACCTCATCAGGTTTATTAAATTGTGACATTGCTTGCTGAAACCGTGCAGGTAGAGGAGCGCTACCAAGAGGAACTAGGAATAGCTGCAGCTCAAGAGCGCATTGATACATACATGCGCACCCACACTACCTCTCACCAAGCCCTGCTAGACCCCACCAGCAGGGTAAACCCTTACCCAAGTACCTCTGTGGTGGTGCTGCCAAAGAGCTTTGGGCTTGGGGGTTCTCTGCCAGAAGTGGTGGAGAAAGTGGCACGGCGGCATCCAGAAGGAGTGGACTTAGCAGATTCATTGCTGCTATCTAGCAAGTACAGGTGGGTAGAAGGACTGTCTTGGTTGTGTAGATCTTTTCATTATGCAGCAACGCAATCTTGCTGGCGGTACCCCTTTTGGATGGATGGTTACAAGGCGGCAGGAGAGAAGGCCCGCCAGACTCTTCCCATGTTTTCATAAAATTGCAAGCAGGTAGATCTGTGTGGTAGAGAGTGGCTTCTCCCTTGACCCCATGCAGGAGCGCAATTCCAGCCCTTCCGACGTAGCGCTCTCTCTCTCTCTCTATGTGTGTGTACATGGGTGTGCATGTTGGTGAGGTTGGCTTCGGCTCCTACTGGTGCTGCTACTTCTGCTGGATTCCATATCACAGCACATGGGCAGTTGAGATATGCCAGTGCTGGGGCCTGCTGTCAGAAGTGGATGGAGAACTCACACTGCGGCATCGGAGTTATTTGGTCTGGCAGATTGATATGGTACGGATCAGCAAGAACATGTCAATAGAACTGGTTTGTATCAAATTAACTCAGAGATCTGAACTGCAGGGCCTTGTTGTTGTACCTAAGATTGGTCGCCTGCGTGTTTTTGGGGAGCATTGCTCACGCATTCTTCCAGTGAGGTCTATAGCAATTTCAATGCCTGCTCACTCTCTCTGACATGTGTTTCCTGATCATGTCAAAGGGCAAAGCAGTAGGGTGAAGCACTGATCCCTGGTACGCTGGACCAGTGCTAACGCCAACGGATCAGGGTGCTTACAGACTAGTCCGTAAGAACATGACACACAGACTGGCATGCACTTGCACCCCTGCGGACCAGTGCTTACGCCCTAATTCTTTGGATTAGTACTTGGTCCTGCTGCTCCGCAGCAGTCCTACGGACCTGGTCTGTTGGACCAGGACCAGGCACTTGCTGGCTGTAACAGCAGGGTATAACTTCTAGGCCCTACTGCTGCTGCACCCATGCAGGACTGGAGCTACCTGCAGGCACATCTGCTGCTGGTATCAAGGACTCTCAGGACTGGCATACTACTCCCCGTGCCATCTTTTGCCGAGTTCATCCGCCTCACTTTTCAATCAGTCCACTGTTTCTGTGCTCCCTGCAGATCTAGGAGTGCAGAAGCAAGCAACCAGGCAGGCATGGGGCCAGCAGTAGACTACAGCACCAGGGCACTGTCAGCAGGCTCTGCTGCTGCTGCTGCTGCTGCTGAGACCCAGTCCCTAAGCCCCCTTGCAGATGCAGCTGCAGGATTTGGTGAAGGTTTAGAGGGAGATGCAGCAGAGTTGGAGGGAGAGGAGGGGGCTGCTTGGGAGGCAGAGGGGACTAGATCAAGCAGCAATAGGGAATGGGGATCAGCAGTAAGGGTCCGGCAGCCCAGCAAGTTTGAGGCGGAGAGGTTGGAAGCAGCCAAGAAGCGTCATAAAGAGAGCATCTCAGCAGCCAAGGTAAGTGTGATTAGATTGATAGGGTGGACCTTAAACCAAAGATGCTCTAGACGCAGCTGGGGCCAAGGGATCAGCTTGTATTGTGTCAATATAATACCAACCAGTTGGTCCTCCAGACTGCACTGCAAAGGCCGATGTGCACGAGTGGCATTGAGTGTAATCCTGGACATGCAAAGAGCCTGAGCTGGTACCTCAGCGGCTTGGTTCATATTCTGTTGTGGTATTTGCCCCACCTACATAAATAGCTAGGATAGGTTTGGTTAGATGGTCCCATTTGTCTCGCATCATTGCCTGGCTTGTCCCCACCTCTCTGTTAAAACAGGTGGTCCGAGGTGTTGCACTTGGAGGCAATGCATTCCTTGCCAGCCCAGACCCCCTGGTGTTCAAGGACTTTGAAGTTGGGCGCTCCTACACTGCCACCATCACACTCATTAATAGAGGGCCTGCCAAGAACAGCCTGCGGCTTGAAGAAGTGCCAGCGGAGGTGAGAGAGGGGTCTGCTTGGGTCTGGGGTGGGTTGGGTCTTGGATTGGATCTTGGCTGAGTCTCAGCTGGGCTGGATCTTGGTCTCGGCTGATTCCTGGATGGGTTGGGTATTGCTCTTGGGCGGGTCCTTGGTCTTGGGCTGGGTCTTGATCTTGGGCTGTGTCTGGGATGGGCTGGTCGCTGTGTTGGGCTGGGTCTCGGTTGAGCTGTGTCCTACACTGCTGCCATCACACTCATCAACAGAGGCCGTGCCAAGAACAGCTTGCGCCTGGAAGAAGTGCCAGCGGAGGTAAGAGAGGATTTTGCTTGGGTCCTGGCTGGGCTGGGCTGGGTCTCGGCTGATTTCTGGATTGGCTGGGTCTCGCTCTTGGGCAGGGCCTTGGTCTCACGCTGGGTCTTGGTCTTGCGCTGGGTCTCGGGTGGACAGAGCCTCGGTCTTGGCTAGGCAGGGTCTTGATCTTGGGCTGGGTCCCGGCTCATGTATGAGCCACCGCCGCCTTGCACTGAGCTGTATGCCACTCAATACCTGTCATGAGAGGAGGGGGAGAGTGTCCAGGCCAATGTTGGTCCTGGCAAGAGGTCTGGCCGATAACAGGATTTGGAAGAGATAGCTGAGGTAGAGGTGGGATCCAGGCTCTAGAATATCCATATGTGTGGCTGGCAGGTTTGTGGCGTCACATGCAATGGCGGCTCTGCACTTGCCAGCATTGCAGGCCCACTGGAATGGTTGGAGGGATTAAGAGAGAGGGAGACCCTTGTGATTGTCACATGGTTGGATGGACATTTTAGCAGTGTATGCTAATCGGGCAGGGGTTATCATATGTACTGCTCTGTTTAGCAGTGTTTATTGTGGAGTCGGGTGGCTTGCGAGACGCTTTAGGATGAAAGGCCCAGGCAACCGCCACCTTCATGGCAAATCTGCACATGCAGGCCTGTGATTGTGATACTGATATTCAGTGCTGCAACCGTAAGCATGGTCTACCAAAGCTGACATGTATGGTCTTGAGAATAAGATAGTGCATTGATATATATCAGCAGATGGACAGAGTATTACGCAAAGAAGGGGGGAACCCCTTCTTGCAGGCTAGCAAATTTGCTTTGCCTAGTTGCCGTGAATTTGACGTCCAGATTGCGGCCTGGACAGACAACTCTCTACAGGTGACAAGCTTAGGGATGTGTTTCCTATATGCCCCTGCAGGTGTCTGATGTGCTATCTGCTCGCCTGCCTCCTCCTGGTTACATAGCTCCTGGGGCTTCATGTACCATGACACTGGTTTTCACACCTAAGGTGGGCCCGGGGCATATAGGGCTGTGCAAGATTCCCAGGGACAGCCGTCACAGAGCAGGAACGAGCATCAGGCTTCTTGCATGCATTGCCATTCATGCATGGATGCATTAACTCATTTTCAAGAGAGCAAAAACGATTGTCACGCTTCGTGCATGCATCGCCAATTGTGCTGGCATTCAAACTATGAAAGGGCTGCTTGTTTTCCAGGGCATATGTTTTGTGCTTGCATGTCGCAATTAGCTGTATCTGAGCTGCTTTGTTTTAACCTGCCGAGCTTGCGTATAATGCTAGAGCATGCCTGAAGTCAGTGCCGGTTTTAGGGCCTGGACATGAGCGTAGCTGAGACATGATATTGGCTCCAATGCTCAATGCAGTGCCCAACTCACCCGCACTTTGCTTTTCCTTCTGTGGCAAAATGCCTAAGTATCCTGCGCAAGGCCAAAACAACTAAATTTCTTGTTACAAGAGGATCCCATAAGCTTGCCCCTATCAGCTGAGACGGTTGCCTACTCTCCATATTACATCTACCCATAAGCCCTGAAGATATTTTATTGTTTGTAGGAGGACGCTGACTTGGACATCAGTTTGCCCCTATTAGCTGAAACGGGTCCCTTGAGTGTGAGCATCCAGTGCCGTGCTAGGGCTGCAGTGTTGAGTGTGGCGCCCTCACCTTTGGTGGCAGTGGGGGACAAGGCAGGGGGAGTCATGTTGGCAGATAGCGCTAGCAGGAGTGTGGTGATCAGGAATGAAGGAGCGCTGGAGGTGGTGTATGACCTTAAGGTGAGCTGCGGACTTTTACTGGCGTAATTATGGAATGGACTGGACTAGATGAACTAGAGGGTCGTGCCCCCACTTTGCACTACTAGCTTGGGTTTGAGCATAGGTTTGACAATAGAGGTTTGACAAGAAGAACATGCTATTGGAGATGACTATGCTGTGTATTAATCTGGTTTTCCATTGGTTTGATTGGGTTCTGAGTGTGATGATTGAAAATGAGGACTGGAGGGTTTCTCTGCAATGTAAAGGTAAGAAAGCTAGCTCCCTGAGTTGCATGAAGGCTGGATTAGGGTGTGAGGCCCACATCAACTTTGTGTTCTGCGCATAAAGCCGCTACACACTCTGCACATGGTTTCAGGGTGCTGGCCCACATACGCCAGGTGCAGGGGTTTAAGGTTCCAGTTAGGGCTCAGGGTTTATGACTTGATATTGATTAAACCCCTTCTCATGACCGAGTGCAGCGGTGGAAGCAAGCGTTTTGAGTGCTGCTCCCAATTGGCAACGCCCTCTGGCTTGCTTGTGATTTTTCGACACTGTCGTTGATTCCCTCTACAAGTTACAGAGCCTGTCGCTGTATACAGTGAGTCACCCTTGCCCATGCAAGGCTGTGTTACTCAAATATTCATTGCCGCAGACTAGGGTCATGACGATGAATACTGAAAAGGCACCCTTTGTCAACCTGTGTACCCTTTTAATTCCAGGTTACAGGGCCTCTGGGTGATACCACATTATATGAGGAGCCAGCAGCAGCAGGTGGTGGAGATGGAGGTGCAGAAGCAAGCTCTTCTGCTGGTGGTGCAACACTGTCTGTAGCAGGGTTCACAGTCATCGGCTGTAAGGGGCGGCTTGGTGGCTACAGCCAAGCGCAGTTTACTGTGACATTTGCACCTCTGGTCCCTGGTAAGTGTGATGTCAGTACAGCAGTGCATCGGTTGACAACAGCGTTTGTATTGCCTTGCAGAACAAGAAAGGGCAACATGGGTAGCTGCTTAATTTGGTGCCCAAAGATCCAAACTGATGCCTCAAATGCAATGAGGGGACATTTGGCGTCAGATCCACTATCTGGGTTTGGGCTGAGCCAACGAGCGAAAGGATAAGACTCTTCTGTACACCCACACCTCATCTTTATATGGGACTCAAAGTATTGACTTGTTACACCATGCCCCGGCCAGAGGGATTTAATCTGTGCAACCCGGCCGGTGGCAACATCCACACACACCTTCTTCCCTTATCGCACTAAAGGGAGCCATCCAGGATCATGGCAAGATCGACATACCTTGTTTACTACTGCACAACTTCCGTCCCTTAGCGAGAGCATGATTTTACACCACGTCACATCTTGTAAGACAATACTCTTTCTTTGCTTAGTGCTGACAGGCGCAGTAGAGGTGACCTTGCAGGCGTGTGAATGTTAGCTCGGTGTATCAGCTATAAAACCGTCGCCAGAGCCAGGGCCGTCCTGATAGCTGAGCTCTTACATCAAGTGCATGGGGTCCTGGTGTTGACAGGTGTAGTAGAGGTGCCTGTGCAAGTGCGTTTCTCAGTCCCTGGACGCCGTTCCTTGCAGCTGGCACCCATTTTCCTCATGCTGACAGCAGTTGGTCGGGACCTGCCTGTGTCAACTACCACACCTGTGGTGGACTTCAAGTAAGTGTGGACACTCTCCATCAAAGGGATGACAGGTGTTATTTCAGCAGGTCCAAGGGGGTGGGAGGACGTCTGGATTTGGTTTCAAACTAACTTCGTGATAAGCTAATTATGATGAGGACATAATTGTTTTGTTTTGATTTTCCTTTGGGTTCTGATTATTTACAGGCCATGCCGCTCAACTTATGTGCTCGTCGTACCCGACGGTCCCGTGTGTTTATCTTGTTTGAAAGCAACCTGCTTTGGCGGGGCCAGCACGTTTGCATGCTAGGGGTCCAGTCTAGTAGATATAGCATAGCGTCTCAGGAATTACATTGTAGGGCTTGGGTCAAGGGCTAAGGGTCTACTTTTGCTAAGAGTATGCTTTGGAAAGATTAAGATCTGATTGTATCGATCTGGGTTGGATGGCATGAGAATCGCCTTGGCCAAGTTCTCCTGATGTGCAGCTGCTGTCCTGATCTCCTGAGTGGCTGCGGCATGTACATTGCTCCCACACTGCTGGTTAGGCTAATTGACATAAGCTGAATTTTGGCTCAGTGAGTCTGTAACTGAAGACGATGTGTATCGTGAAGCTTGCCAATACCAGCTTTGTGCTATTCAACCTGTGCTGCTGCGTTCTTGCAGGTGCTGTATGTATGGCAGGCAGTACGCTGCTCCATTAGTGTTGTGTAATGCCAGCCGTACTGCCATGAAGGTACTAGTGGGATGCAGGCCTGAGCTAAACCCCTGGCTTAGTATTACACCTGAGTATGGCTTTATACAGGTAAGGGCTTGACACCTGTTATATAATTATCATCAGGACGGCATTGTGCTAGTGGGCAAGCAGCGCTTTAAAAGACCTATGCGGGCCACATTGACAGGCTTTACGCTGCACCCTCATACACCATCTTTCAATACAGTGTTAGAATGAGCCTCTTGGTGGTATGAATTAGCCAGCCTGGTGAGCATGTCAAGGCATATTGCAGACCAATTAGTACATCGTCTGCCTTTAATATGTTGTAAAGCTGACGGCAGCACAGTACATAAGTCATTGATAGGCTTGGGTAGCTGGCGAGGCAGTCTCGACCGCGTCTTATGGTGGTAAATTCCCGCATGATCGATAACTGCATCAAAAAGAGGCGGTGATTAAGTTACAGTATTTGCCCTGCAGGGAGGTGACAGCTTCATGGTCAGCCTGGCCCTGAACCCTACCCCTGCTATGATCAGCCAATTGGTGAAGTACTTGGTGGACCCACAGCAGGTAAGTTAGCAGGGCCTTGGTAGTCAGCAGGGAGGCAGGCAGGGAATGGCATAGAAGCTCGGGTATGGGGTGAGGGCAGAAGGAGAGGGACACAAGGAAGGGAAGGAAATGGGTTTTTCCTGGGGGAGGGGGAGGAGGAGGAGGAGGAGCACTGAGGGGAAGGTTCAGAGAGGAGTGAGGCATTGTTGGGAAAGGGGTTTGATAGCGGGGTCTTAGTGAGGGGGTGCTGAAAGGACAAGAGCAGATGTAGTGTAACGGTTTGCCCCCCAAATCATGATCCTTAGGGTAATGTTGGAAAGTTTAGGCAGCAGGTACGAAGTCATGCCGGTAATGTGTAGCCCATAGTGGAAGGGAAGCAGGCAGGACATGGCATGAAGGGTGGGGTATGGGGTGAGGGCCCGGAGGGGCAATGAAGAAGCGGGGGATGGGGAGAGAGGGCCAGAGAAGATTGAAGAGGTGTGAATGGTAACGGTCTTTCATGTCTAGGCATATGTTCTCAACATGCTGAAGATAACCCGTATTATGTTCCACCTCATTGTTCTTTGTGACAGCTTGAGGTGCGGGGCCTATGGCACTTTTGCTATGGCATCTTATGGAATGTAATGATAATATGAGCAGTCAACTGAGGGGAGTGGAGGGAGGGCAGAAGGAGGGCGAAGGGCCAGAGAGTGGTGAAGGGGTGTGAAGTGGTGGCATGGCAGGTGGAGGGGGGAGTTGTATTGTTAACAACTTCTACAAAAGACGTGACATGGAAACGAACCTGAGTCTGTCCTGTGACAGCCAGGTGTGCTATTTGACTGTGCCAATGTGAAAAGCTTAGCCGCAGTTGCTTGGTGGTGGGAGGTGTCATGAGAACTGGCAGCTCTCCTCAGGTTAACTGGAAGCCAAACTAAGCCATCAGCCATCTTTTCTGCCCTGTTCTCTTCCTAAAGCAAGGCATATCCTCCACTTTTTTGCTTCGACTTTATGCAGTGTGTACTAGAGTTTCCTCTTGTGGTCACCGTCCCTGCCCAAACCCGCCCAGTATTGGTCACAGTCCGTGCTCAGCTCACCACCAGTGACCTCATCCTCAGCCCAAAGTTACTGGACTTTGGGTCTTACCCTGTTTCAGAGGCAGTGGGGCTGCCCCTGACCCTGCACAACCCCTCCCACTTGCCCCAGAGCTTCAGCTTCGGACCTAAGCTGCCACTGGGGCTGAGGCTAAGCCCAAACTACGGCTATGGCAGGTTAGCGTGGCTTATCTTTTAGGGGTTTGGGTTAGGGTTTGGTGTCTTTGTGTTTGAAATGGCCATGAAGCTGTCCCATCTGTGCTGCTCTTTTGCAAAATTACGGAAGAAAAAAATTAGTGAGATTCAGTCAACAGAATGATCAGCTTTGCCATGTCCTTTTTACATTGTCATTGTTTGCACAAAGGATAGCTGCTGGAACCCACATACGTGGGTTACCCTCGGCAGAAACTGCCATGTTTGCTGGTTTGAACCCATAGTAATCTGCCTGCTTGCGCATCCAATTGCTGTTGGGTCCATCTGCTCCTTGCCCGCTCCCTTTCTAGGCCATGGCTAGTCCACTTAAGGACGTAGGTTTACTTAGCGAGGTAATCCTTCCCCTCTCCCTCTGTACTGCCCCTTTCCCTTCCATGCCCATTTGGCCACTCTTGACCTTGAGCTTGTCTTTGCGCCCCCCCCCCCCCCCCCCACCCAAACACACCTCCTTTCTCCCCCAACCCATCCCACCCTCAGGGTCCTCCCTGGTGATTCGGTTCAGCTACTGGCCAGCTTCCAGCCCCCCATCCCAGGTGTGCAGTACTTTGAGCTGAGCTGCAGGACACTAGCAGGCCGGAGCTTCAAAGTGGAGGGAAAGGCAGAAGGCCTCAACCCTGTCATGTACCTCTCACATAACCATGTCAAGGTGGGTCTTGAGGGACGCATGGGTGTACGGGTGCACGTTAAGGCCTATGGGCACACTTACCTTTGACATTACTTTGCTGCTTTGCTGAGATTGCTGCCGTCAGCTTGTCAGCCAAATCTCGGAAAATTGATAGAGATCTGAGTTGTGACACCACAGCAGATGTGTGGCAAGGCTAGTCTGTAACACTTATCAGCGATGGGCACGAGAGCAACAGGGTTGCATCCCACAGCCGGCAAATTCTTAGGCATTTGCAATACTCATCTACAACAGCACAATTGAACCGCCAGCCATCTGCTGCTTGTTCCATTTGCAGCTGCCAGCTACAGCTGTTGATGATGTGAGCAGCTGCTCCGTGGTGCTGCACAACAGCAGCAAGGAGGAACAGGAGTTTGAATTTGGAGTCCCAGCAGGGAGTTACATAGCAGTGACGCCTCGCCTGGGTAGGGTTCCAGCAAGGGGTAGCATTAGGGTTCAACTGGAGTTCTCACCACCGGCAGAGCTTTACAAGCAGCAGCAGGAACTAGAGCAGCAGGAGGAGGTGGCGGAGGAGGGGCAGGGGCAGGGTGGGGTGGTGGCGCAGCAGCAGAAGGGGCCTGAAATGCAGGGAGCAGGGGTTGCGGGCTCACAGCTAACCTCGGCAGCGGCAGCAGCGGCAGGGGCAGGGGGGGCCACCGAGAGGAGAAATGTAGAAGGTAGTGATGGGGTTGATGCTGGGGGCGTTCCAGCAGCCGAAGGTGGGAGCAGCAACATCAGTGGGACAGGAGGAACTGTGGGGGCTAGCTGGCACCACTACAAGCAGTGGCTGCTCCCTTGCTTCTTCAGAGCTGTGGCAGGAGATCAAGCTACTGCTGCTGCTGCTACATTCACTTCAACCACCAGAGCCACCACTACAATAGCAGATGCTGCTGGTCCTGTTGGTGATCCCATTATTCCCACTGCTTCTGGGAGAGCTGTTGGAGGTTACAGTATAAGTGGTTCTACTGGGCCCTTGTGTAAGCCCTTGCAAGGGGGTAGCAGTAGCAGCAGCAGTAGCAGTGGAGTGGGTGTAGTGCATCTGTCAGTTTCGACGTGTGCTGTACTGCCTGAGTTGATCCTGGTGTCGGAGCTGGAGCGGCCGGCTGGGAAGAATTTCTGGCTGATGGACTTTGGGCCTGTGCCTGTGGGAGAGCGGGTGGTCAAGAGCTTGCTGCTGAAGAACACAGGTGAGGTCATGCGGTTGATCGACTGTCCTAAAGCCTGCTGACTTTGTTGGCTGTGTTTGGTTGCTGCTGGAGTTAAAGCCAGTACTGCTTGATAGTGGCTGTTGCTATAAGGCCGTTGCCAACCAGCTTCCACCTGTAGATGGAGTATATACACTATGCTGCTCCTGCACCTGTTTCAGGTGCCTAATACCTTTTATGTCTGCCTGCAGCAGAGCCTCTAACTGCTTTGCAGGAGTTTGTGTTATGCTGTACTGCTGCTATCAGGTATCGACCCGGGGCCTCTATCCTTCAGCCCATCCCTTGGTAGTTTTACTTGAATCGATGCACTGAAGCCCGCACTTCCTTCTTTATACACTTTTGACATTTAGGGTTGCAGTAACTAGAACTACCGTGTTAAATCCTGATTGCAGCAGAAACATGGTCCACACACTGAAATAGCAACTCATCGGAAACCCTAAACTCTGACCCATCACATACAAACCCTTAGAACAAGTATTGCTTGGCTGCCAGGTGTTGACCCTGCACCTTTTTCAGCCCCTTCCTTGGACCCATCTGGTACCTCCACACCTGTAAACCCTGGTACCTTCACACCGTAAACCCTGATTTCTTAGTGGCAGCTCACGCCTAAACCCCTTACAGAAACCCTTTTAATTTGCTGGCAATGTTGTATGTCAGGTGTCGACCCTGCCCCTCTGTCCGCCCCTCCCCTTGACCCCTCTGGTACCTTCACATTGGTCAATGCACTGAGGCCTTTGGAGCCTGGGGCGAGCATGAAGCTGCTGGTGGCTTTCAACCCACAACAGTGTGGGACAGCTTATGAGGTGGCAACTGTTAGGTGGGCTGTGAGGGTAGCGGCTCTGTCTCTGTTACAATTAGAAGGTGTTGGCATCCATGTGCAGGCACATACCTGGCATTTAGCATCCATCCGCAGGCAAATGCCTGGCTTTGCCTCTCGATTCTAGGCCTGAGATAGAACGATAAAGGGATGCGTGGTCATGGGAATAAACACAGAGGTTTAATAGCAGGGGGGCCTTGCCGTAGCATACCGCCTTTAAGCCAATAACCTGAGATACAACAGTGGTCATGAAAATGGTGGGCCTAGGTTTATGGTTATGATGGGCCGGCTCTCTCTGCTCTTGGTCTCATGTGGAGGTGACAGCCATGTAGTGCAGTGCATTGCTCTCCGCCTACAGCCACCATCTATTTGCACTACCTTCTGCATTGCCACAGTGTGTCTATTACATCAATCAATCAAGCCAAACGCAAAACCCGCTATGCCAAAAGGTCACTCAAGACCATGCAGCACAAGACCCCTGGTGACTGGTCAGGCGTCACACAACCTTTTGCCGGCCAACCATATGGAAACAGAGAAAGCTGCACCCACCCACTGTCAGCCAGCGGACACACTACTAGGGGTTTGGCAGTAGTAATAGCTGAAGGTGCGGGGCCTATGGCAGTTTTAGCTATGGCATATATTCTCGACTGTAGCAGTAGTTTGCTGGGAGCGCTGTAGCCATAGAGAAATCTTACACCCAGGAAACATTGCCTCAAGCCATGCTGTTTAGGCAGCTGATGTTATCTGTGCTGGTGTGCTGCTCCTTACAGGTCTGCAAAGTCACGCGTACGGCTGGCGCTGAAAGGTCAAGGGGTGTCTCCCAGGGTGGCCTTAGGCCCAGAGGGGGTCACAACATCTGGGCTGGATTTGGGGGATACCTTGCTAGGAGATTCCCCCTTGAAGGAGGCTAAGATTACAGTCACGAACTCAAGTCCCTTCCCTATATCCTACTCCACAGCATTTGTGGGCCCAAGTGCAGCAGGCTTGGCAGCTGCAGCAGCAGTAGCAGCTCCAGGGGTGGGCACTGCTGGTGGTGGTGGGGTGAAGGGGGGTGGAGTGGGCAAAGGGGCGCCACCACCACCAGCAGCAGCAGCTGGTGGTGGACAATCAGGAGCAGGAGGAGCAGCAGCAGCAGCAGATCTGACCACTACTACAGCACCAACAGCAGCAGTAGCAGCAGTAATTACAAGCCCAGTAGTTACCACGGGTGTTAGCACTGGTTTGTTCATCTGCCAGCCCAGTCAAGGCACCTTGGGTATTGGGGAGTCTCACGAGCTACGTGTTGTGTTCAACCCTAAGGGTATAGCGGGTCAGGGCCCTGGGCCTGCTAGCCCCTACTGTGCTGACACCCTTGAGGTGTTGGTGCCTTTCCAGAGGGAGAGGCAGGTGGTAGGTGTTAGGGGGCGGTGCTGGGATGCTGGGGTTTATCTTGCAGGACCTGAGTATAAACCCTGTGGTAGCAGTGGTGTTGTTGGTGGAGGGAGTAGTGAGGGTGGTGGCAGTCAGAGGCAGGTGGTAGGACGAGGGGGTGGGGGTAAGGGAGGGCTCAGTGCGGCTGGTGGGGGTTTGGGGGTGTTTGAGATGCTGGAGAGGCAGATAGCAGCGAAGGCAGCAGCAGTGACAATGCAAGGCTCGGGAGGGGCGGCACCAGCTAGTGGTGCTGGGGGCAAAGGTAGTACTCCTGCGGCAGCAGCTGGGAAAGGCAGTGGGCCCAGTGCAGTAGCAGGCAGTGGCGCACAGCAGCAGCAAAGTCAGCAGCCCCGGGAGAGGCTTGAAGGGTTGCTGTTGCTGCAACCCAGTCCAATTCGTCCTGGAGAGACAGCAGTAGCAAGCTTTGAGGTGGGGAATGTAAAGACGGGCAGTATTGCTGCAGCAGCAGGGGAGGTTTTGTTGGAGGAGTTGTCACCAGCAGCAAAAGCGGCAGGGTGGAGCATGGAGCCGCCGGGTGGGAAGATCACAGTAGCAGCAGGTGAGAAGAAGCTGGTGACTGTGAAGTTCACAGCACCTGCAGAGGTGGCTGAAAGCAGGGTGGCAGCTTTGGGGTTACCGGATAGAGAAGAAGTGGTGATAGGGTGTGTGGTGAAGGGAGGTGCGCTGGCAGTGCTAGGGAGCAGGGCAGCGTTAGCAATGGCTGCGGATGGCACACGGCACGTCCTTGTGAGATGTGTCGCAAAGTTGTAGAGAGAGAGAGAGGGAGAGAGCTGCTCGAGAAGATCTTGTATTGGAATCCAGCGTGGGATCGTGGAAAGGGCCATTGTGTTTTAAATTACACGGAACTAGCCCTTGTTAGGTCCAAGCAAAGCTACAGCAGAAGCTACGTGCCAGCAGGTAGTTGTGCTGCTGATGCATGCTTCTGCTGAGTGAGCTTGTTCTGCTGAGCTCTGTCTGTAGTAGTTGTGCACTTGTGCCGTGATGTCTGCAGTGACGTATCTGAACTGGTAGTTCAAAACCCTCAAGTCTAGGCAAATGTTGTCTTACATGCCAAAGACCAACCCGTACTATGTTCCACCTCGCTGTTCTTGTGACAGCTTGGGCCTATGGCATTTTTTGCTATGGCATATCATGAAATGTAATAATAGTTCAAAGTTTTCAAGTTCAGTAGCGGCCGTGCTAACTTTCGGCGCTCCCTGCCGCTGAGCGTGCGTGCGCACATATAATGGACTTCGACAGTCACGGAGTGCGGAGTCCTCAGGCCGCCCGTGTATTGAGCTTAGGTATCACCATCTTCACCCCTGGAGGTCCAGCCCTGCAAATATATGGCAGATGCTGAGGACATTCGACGCATCCGCCGGCCTCTGTTGGTGGCGATGCCCGCTTTGCCGACGAGCTGGCGCATGCGCAGCCCCACCGCCGTTAACCCGCATGTTGGACTTGCACAGCTCGCATCCCAACACTATCTGCGGTCCTCTGTATGTGTAAGCTCAAACTGAATTCCCGATAAAGCCTTGCAATACGTTCACACGGTCAACTATAGTATGACCAAGCTGCCCGCATGCTAAAAGAACACCGTGTGGGGGAGTTCGAATTTGAGCACTGACGCCAAGTGCTGGTTTTCCAAATAAAAAGCCATGAATATAACAATGTGCGGCTGAGTCAAGCAGCCCGGAAAAACCTTCCATTGGTTGACTCCTGCCGTCATGCCACGTTCGCACTAGTGAAGTGACCAGGGGTTTAGATGGCACTCTCCTGACCGGCACGCTGGCACTAGTGACCGGCACGCTGGCTCTATTGACCCGCTAGTGGTGTTCTAAAGTATCAGCCTAAAGTATCAAATGTGTTCTTTTTGCCCCTTAGTTTGCAACCTCAGCAGTCTTACCGCCATTAACCTCGTACACAACCTCTTGATCAAGCAGTAGCGGCAGTATTGGCTCCCGCACAGCTAGGACTACCTTTGCGCATGGCCTCATTCTTGTGAGATTCTTGCTCCTTATGTTGGTGCACCTCCCCCTCTTGCTGCAGTGGATGTTGCTGCTGCTGCACTTCAGCAGCAGCCCCCGCACTCCTCTCCCCGTGCTGCTGTAGCAGGTGCAGTAGGTTGCTAGCTGCTACATCTGAAGGGAGCTGGACTGCACTGCTACTGCCCAGGAAGTTGGGGGGCAACAGAGCTTTGATCACATCCTCCAAACCAGGCACCTGCAACACATTCACATTCTTCTTGTAATTACAAAGTACACCAGTAACTACCAAGTATTACAGCTAGACATGCAAATAAATGTGTGCCTACGTTACTTTGTATATTGGAAGTTCTGGTGTCAGAGCTACATGGAGTGTTTGGCAACTTTTGGCAGTACAGAACCATAGGACTGAGTGAATAATAACCGACTTCTAGCCACCTCGCCTCCATAGAGCCTACTTTCACAAAGTACTCTAAGGCTGTTCAGACGTAAAAAGTGGTTTTGCTTATAGCTGTGATAGGGGATGAGCAGACGAGTCACATTGAAGTAAAAGAACCCATCCATAGCGCTCCCTCCCAACCAGCTCCTTCCCCCTCCCCCCCCCACCCCTAAACACACACAGCACACAATTGTCCTACGTATTACCTCCCAACATACACCCCTTCCCCCCCGTACCTCCTCCCTTCTTGCCCCTTTATCCACCAATGCGTTCTCTACTGTTAGTTCTGCCCCTAGCCCCCATACCACCACCTTCCCCACTACCATTTTATTTCATCCTGAGCCGCCCCCTTCTCTCTTGTCCATCTCCCATCCTCCCCACCCCCTCAACAAATGCACACATGCCATCCTGCCCATGACCTATATATCGGTACCAACAGAACCGACCCCTAGCCACCCCCCCCCCTCCCCCTACCTGCTGCCTTCTTGCCTCTTCATCCATTAACAGCTTCTCCACTGCTCCTTCTGCTTCCTTCACTCCCCCCAGCCCCCATGCCACCACCTCCCCCACCACCCCTCTGCCTGCCACCAGATTAGGTAAAGCAGTACAAGGCAGGTCCTTCTGACTGCGCCAGTAAGAAAGGCCATGTCTGATGGGCTGTAGCACTCGAAGGGTCACCAGAGGCACTCCACCAGACACGGCTAACAAACTGGCCTGGAATAAGCACAGCAACAATGAAAATAAGAAAAGAACAGGACGGTGATTACGCCTAGAGATGGGTTTGTCTTGTTAGAGGTTGATGTGCATTAGTGTATTAGGGACCTGCTGTATGCAGCCAAGAACAGATGCAGAGGAATGCACAGACAAAATAGTGATCCATTTCCGCTAGCACCCCAACCTTCTCACCAGCTTCACCACCCCTCCCCTTTCACTTACCCCCCCCCCCCCCGGTCTCTCATGCCCTCACATCTGCCCCATGACAAAGCACGGTTGCTGCCGGCCCCTATTTCACCTTAGCCCACCGCTTCTGCCTCACCCAGCCCCCCTATCTCGGCCCTTCCCACCAACCCTCCCCTCCCTCCCCTCCCTTCCCCCC